>CALNXI010002076.1:76183-89939 GCA_942486025.1 Porites evermanni
AGAATACCAGTTGTACTAAAAAAACGCAGGTCATCTCAGGGGGGGGGGGAGGTGCGCACCCCCTGCACCCTCTCCCTAGATCCGCCCTGCATAGTTTGCAATTACATGCACTTTACTGCAAAGATTTGGCTCATAATGGGCTGATTTTCATGTATTTCAGGTCAGGAAAAAAATTTGAAATCCACTTTGCCAGTGAGCAGGTAAATTTCAGCTTTCACTTGCCCCTACTTAAAAATTACTTGCCCCACAGGAACACAATGCCTTATTATCTAAAGTTCTAAGGTATATGTACTGTCTATAATAAGTTATAGATTATAACAATGTGCATAAGATTATTAGCACTAAATACTCCATCAGATAAGAGTAACTGTTGGACTGGAGGAGTAACACAAGGGAGCAAATGTGCACCTGATTTTACATAGATTCATGCTTTCAACTCATAATATTGTGTCACTCATCTTGCAGTCATCAGTTTTGAATTAGTTTCTGTCTGGAAATTATTGTTTACATGTACCAAGCTGACACTTTCAGACAGACTGACAGGACCGCTGAGGCTAATTTCAATTGCCCAACAGGCCACCAAACTTCTATTTTCACTTGCCAAAGATCAAAATTTACATGCCCCGGGCAATAGGACCTGGTTTTTTTTCCTGCCCTGTATTTGCCAGGGAAAATTACGATGCCAACTAAATTTGGTGCCCTTAAAATATGCAGATGTTTGAGGTGATACACACAAAATGATGACCATACAAAAAAACTTGGCAAAAATACATGTACTTGCCAATGTTTTCACATTGAATTTAACGCCACAAACAAAAATTCAGATAATTTGGATGACAAAAAAGAAACCAAAGAAAGCTTAAAATGTCACTCGGGCTGGTTATATAATGTACCCTCGTCCTTCAATAATCCTCTCCTTCATAAGCACTAAAACTCTGTAAATTGTTTTCTAACAAATACTTACAAGTCTGGAACAAGGTCCAAGACGACATAAGGGTCTGACTTGCCATTCAGATCCCTGGGTACCAAATCTCTGGCTCGAATCACTTTAACAAGCAATAACTGCTGTCTGTGGTTGTACTTGAGTGACAGCTGTACATCACCTTTGATATCTCCACAGTCAGGCTGGGTTACTGTTGGGTCCATGCGTTTGTAAAGCTCTTTGATTATGTCAGTGCCATCAAGCTTAGCAAAAGCAAAACAAAAATAACAACATGATGAATGGAACTTCCCACATTTCTTCAATGTGGTGCAGTGGACATAAAGCAACTTTATTAAAAGTATGTTTTACATAAATAGGGAAATACCGATCCTTCACAAAGTGAATTATACGCAACAGTCTACAGGCGTGTCTTCAGGTCACAGTGGTAAAAATTGGTTCGCGTGTTAGTCACGGTAAAGCTTTACCCTTGATCTGTTAAATCGCTCAAGAATTTTGGCCATGATACAAATTTACTTACAGTTTTTAGGCCATCGAGTGCTACGAGAATCGTGTCCTGCGCTACAGGAATTGCGTAGCGTGTGACGAGAATTGCGTGGCATGCGACGCTATTCGCGTCTTGCAAGAGGCTGGTTACTTACTTTTGAGCGGTACTGTATATACCCATGACAATAATGGCAACCTCAGTAGGTAGAGCAATAGGTCATTTCTGAGTTCTAATGAACCCCACCTTCAAAACAGGCCTAAGTGCATAACTTTCTTGTGAATATGAGTTTTATTTACATGAGCATTAGAATCATTTCTATATCAAAAGCTTCGCTCTTGGCTTCGCTTTGAAACAGAGGCATGGGAAAACTCAGAAATGGCCTATGACAGATCTAATCTGCATGCTATGAGTTCAAATAGCACTTTGCACCATTACTAAAAATAGGTTTTGTGACATTGGATCCCCCGCATGACTCAGACAAGCTTCACATTCTACTCAAAGGCTTTGTATTAGCAACATGCATTTCCCACATGAAAATTGTTTAACAAATTCACAATGAGCATTTTTACATGTACAATGTTTACTTTGAGCTTTATTCTGATATATCAAAGGCATTACTGCTATAGGGAGGAAACCCTGAACCAAGAAACTAAAATAAACAGTTACCGTAATATCAGAAAAAAAAAGTGACCTGGTTAAAAAAGGCTACTGAAATCGGATCCATAGCTCCGTCTACATGTGTAAGTCAGATAGCACTGAGACATGACATAACATTTCTGAAACACAAATTGCTAAAGAGAAAATAAAATTTGTATGTGCTTCTCACAAGCCTGTGGTAGAATTTCTATGCTTAAAACACACCAACATAAGCACAAACTGAAATTGTATAAGTTTGTTATGTCTGACTGTGCGGCCAGGTACAGGTACCATTCAGTATTTTACATGTATATCCTGTAGTAGCGTAATACATTTTACAAGTAGCCTTTGCACTAAAGAAAATGAGTATCCTTTGCCCCAAATTTTGACTAAACAAGCATTTTTATGAACAGCTTTGACACCCTGCTCTCCGTACATTTCTTAGTGAAATACCATAACATATAACTTTACCCTCTGTAATGACACCACATCAGGAATAAAATCACTCATCTGCACAGTGTTTTCCATGTTTAATATTATCTTGGCACACAGAAATTTATTATTTTCAAGATATAATGTTCTCGAAACCAAGCTTGTTTTTACTTCTTTTGACAAGAAAAATCTTCTAAGATGAAGTAAATTTGCTGATGCATGTGACCTTCCCATACAAAACTCTTGTATGGATTCAATGCCTGAGTCACAATAGGAACCCGAAATTTGTGACTATATATGTGCTATATTCAACTGAGGCACAACAATTTTATTACGTACTTCTAGATATGTTTTAATTTGGTACTGATTAGCTTGTGCACATTCCAAATGGACCAACAACCCACCATTACAGATAGACTGAGCCACAACAGACTGTGGATATTAATTATCTGAATGAAAAGTACCCCTTCTGATAAAAATATTATCAGATATGAGGTTCAGTGATCAAACAAGTCGGACTCCCACGAGAGATGGATGTCTAATTTTGCTTAATCACTGGTATGATAACAGATCCAATTGGACTCCACTCAGTCCTTTTACCATCACTTAATATTAAATCACAACAAGTCATAAGAGCTTTTAATACATATTCAAAGAGGACAGATGGCAAATTGCTGTTGCTTGAAATATCTAAAAGTTGTAACTGTTCATCAAGTACCTACATTTGCAGGATGCCTAAAGTGTGTGCAATTCCACACAGTACATGTAAGTGCTTTCGGCTCTATTAAATCTCATAGCAATTGTAGGACATTTTAAGAAGTGCCACCCACACTAATGCACCAGTCAATGTTAAGCCCCAGGGTAGGGGGGCCTGGTATGCCCAGGGCATTTGACTGTATTTCCCATGGGTGGGGCAGGGCTGTCATTAAGAGGCGGGGGCCGGGGATTTCCCCCGGCTACTATGAACGTCTTCTCCGGCTACTTTCAAAGGAAAATAAAATAAAAATAGAACCGAAAGAAATTCCTAGCTGTTTGATTCCCCGCCTACTTGTTGTATTTACCCGTTAACTTGAAATCTTAGTGACAACCCTGGTGGGGAATAATAAAAAGATTGCCTTAAGACAAGATCCTGAGGGTGGGGGAGTTTGACAAGATCTCACAAGAGCCTGGAACCTAGTCTCAGCCTACCATCCTGAAAACATTAGGGAGCTTAAGCAATAGTGTTTTTGAGCGATAGACGTCAACCGGAAGTGGACTTTTTACATCATTGGGCAGTTAAGTATGGTTGAAACTCTTGGGTAAATTGTCTTTGTAAGAGAAAAGAAACTTAGCAATACAAATTTGTTAGAGTCAAGGCATATAAGAAGGCCTCACTACACTTCCGGTTGACGTGCGTCGCTCAAAAACTGTGCTGCTTAAGTTCCCTATTACCCCGATTGCTGTTTCGGGAGGTTGCTTCATTTCCACCTGTGCTCATTGCCCATTCCCTGTTGAATATTAGTCCATGTAGGACTAAACAGCTTTAAAAGGTGCGTGATTTGGGGAGAAATGCCTCTGTGCAAAGCGTGGGACATAACTAGATGAAAAAGAAAGACTGTGGGAGTGATAAGGAAATATTCATTGTATAATTTGTATCATTTTAAATCAAACAAAATGTACCTCCAGGGAAGGGGTATTTGACATGAAAATGGCCTAAAATGTCAAACCCCCTGGGTACGCCCAGCACCCCTACCCTGGGGCGCACAACATCTAACATGTGAATCAAAAGTTTTTCGATCTCATCTGGTATTTTAAAAGAACTTTTCCGTCAACAATCGGTAACGCCGTACTGTGAATTTTATGGGCTACAATGATCATTACTACTCAGGGAACATCCCAATTACAAGTTGAGTCTTACAGTCCAGTCCAACGATAAAATCAAAGAGGAAAAAGTTCACTCACGGTTACCGGGTCAGTGACGCCCGTTTTATATGCAAATTCGCCTGTACGATCATCAGTTCTCGCAGTTGTAAGTAAAAATTACTCACCTGTTTTTGGAAACAAGCCGTGTTTTTCTCTCTACTTTTCATAAATTTGTTTTTAGCTTCCACTAATTTTGTCAAGCCCGTCATATCGTTCGAAGGCGGGAGGTTTTCGTTCGCTGCCGTACGCGGTCTCACGTCTTGAAGAACAACGGTCGAATTGTCCTCATCTGCAGCAGTCCATTGCCGCGTTGATGCTGTACTAGCTCCAGTACCCATTTCTTTAGTTGTTTTTGCAAGTTTTAGGTCATTTTTTGGTCTTATTTCTGATTAACAGCAACCCGACGACGCTTATTTACTTCACTACCATGGAAGCCATCTTTGAGGAATTTGACTGTCGTCTGACGTCACCTTTGACGTCAAGATACTGCGTCCAGACCCCAAGCGCCGCATTTCTTGACTTGGTCCATCGAAAGGCCCTTGGACATCTTATGAAGTTTACACAACGTAGTATTCTTTATCGTTTTGGATTAGCCGGTTATTCATCAGTCAATTCCAGCTGCGCCCAGCGCCCCCCCGGGCTGACCCCCTGGAATTAGCATTTTTTTTGCCTTGGATGGCAAATTCCCGGGGATGGGGACTCTTGAGCTGTCAAATCCCCCGGGGTGGGGACGTAAAAAGAGGGCAAATGCCCCGTCCTCCGTTAACACTGCAACAATTTCCATGGATTGCATAGTCGAATAGTGCCGTTTTAAGCATTTTAATGTGAATTTTTGTTTCAGTTAACGTCTTCCTTTGTAATAGAGCTATGATTCTAATTAAGACTTCACGCCGCAACGACACGCACCAGATTATAATTTTGGTATTGATGTAAAATTATTGCCATTAAAATAATAGAGCGCTGTCAAGTTATATGTTATGAATAGCTTTATAAATATGAAAGGATGTTCTTGAAATAATATCAACAGAAATTTGATTCAATAACCAAAAAACGTTGATTCACGTCGATAGCTTCCGATTTCGCTATGTAATTCTGGCTCGATAAGCAATGAAGAAATGCATGCATAAAATCAAGAACATGCCTTTACAAACCTCTTCAATTTTTCCTGTCCTTGATAGATGAGCCAATCTGCTTTCTTTCCCAGTAAAATCCTCTGTGTAGTTGTTTTCTGATAGGAAACCGCGTGCGTGTCAAAAGCTCAGGAATGGCCCCAGGGTTGGCAAATGCCCGGCCCCCGGGCAGCACAAAATTTGCAAATGCCCCACCCCCAGGACTGACAAGGCGGGCAAATGCCCCGCAGTAGCCCGGGGGGGTGCTGAGCGCAGCTGGAATTGACTGAAGCATTAAACACTGCGTTTTACAGATTAGAGTTAAGCACTGCCTTTACTGATTAGGGTTAAGCACTGTTTCGAAACTGGTTAGGTCCGGTTGATGCTATCTGTACTTTAATTATTTCCTTACCATTCAACAAATCCAGCACTTTTTAACATCCATCGAAAGGCCCTTGGACACCTTATGAAGTTTGCATAACGTAGTATTCCTTATCGTTTTGGATTAGCCGGTTAAGCACTGCGTTTTACAGATTAGGGTTAAGCACTGCCTTTGCTAATTAGGGTTAAGCACTACCTTTACTGATAAGGGTTAAGCACTGTTTCGAAACTGGTTAGGTTCGGTTGATGCTATCTGTACTTTAATTATTTCCTTATCATTCAACAAATCCTCAGTGATTTAGTGGTTAGTGGATGGTAAGTGTGGTGTATTGGCATTTTACTTTACGTCATGGGTTTCAATCCTCTTACCCTTCATATCAATTTTTTTTCTTTTAAATTGAAGAGACTTGCGCTTTCATAAATGATTTCCAGCTTGAAATATCATCTAAGTGTGATATAAAAGCAGAAAACAGTTCTGCCTTGTGTAAAAATCATAAGGGGATAAAGGACCTTTCGACGGATGTTAAAAAGTGCTGACCGAGGATTTGTTGAATGGTAAGGAAATAATTAAAGTACAGATAGCATCAACCGAACCTAACCAGTTTCGAAACAGTGCTTAACCCTAATCAGTAAAGGCAGTGCTTAACCCTAATTAGTAAAGGCAGTGCTTAACTCTGATCTGTAAAACGCAGTGCGTAACCGGCTAATCCAAAACGATGAGGAATACTACATTGTGTAAACTTCATAAGGTGTCCAAGGGCCTTTCGATGGATGTTATTTAAAAAAGTGCTGACTTACGACTAAAATTTCAGTGTAAGCTCAATGTAATTAAAAGCCACAAAGTCAAAAATTTCAAAACCAAGCGTACGTCAGGAGCCGATTAATGGTATACGTACAACATTTTCGTTCCACTTGTAGCGCAAAAAATTGTTGCATTGCAAATTGAAAGGTGTTTTTACACTTGCCTGCACTTGTTACGTCAAGTTGTGCTGCGCACCCAACCTTTTCATGCAATAAACGCAGATTACAACGTACGCGGATCACTGACCACATTAGTTTCTGTCGCTGTCATTGGTCCACAGTCTGCTATGTTTATCTTCCATTTATTCATCGTATTATAAAGGGGTCGTTCTTTTCTTGATTTCCTCCTAGCCTTATCGCCAACGGCATTTAACAGCCTTGTCAAAATTCTATAATCTAGCACCAAGATTAGTTTTGTCCTGCACTCAACATAGACCAGTCCACTGTCCACCGCTAGGCTCACTTCGTGCGCCCATTTTTTTTCTTTTTTTGCTGATTCACGTCGTGTTTCTTTGACTATATGTTATTTTATGTTTTATGAGTTGTTAGAAGAAGGGATGCATGCTTTGTTTGGCGTACTTTCAAACTACTTGGCGACCGTTTAATGGGCCTTAAAACGCGATAAAACTATCCGCCGGCATTAGGAAGTGGCGTCCCCTTAATCAGGGCCGGGGTGATCGCTAAATGGAGGACAAATTCAATCAGTACAGTGAATATTAAAAGCCACCAGGAAAATCATAAGTGACTGCTTTAATGGAGGGTTACCGATTAATAGAGGGTTGACTTTATTGATGCGAATACATTCAAATGTGTAAAAAGCGGCCTGTTTCCCTGAGGATATCCACTTACTCGCAGGTTTGATTGCACGCATATCATGGCTTTATCGAGTTCGTCGCATACTGAATTGGCTCCAATTTGGTGCCCACAATTCGTGACCGAGCGCTTGTTTTCATTCCAAACAAACCTTGAAACGATGATGGCAGCATTTTTTCTTCCTGCGACGCTTTCGCGTGCACGATTACTGGGCGCGTGACAACAGGTGCATAATTTTCTTGCGTGACGTCACAAATGGACCATGGGTGACATGCAGTGCGGATGTGTACTGCTTCTTACGGATTTTTAGAGATTTTTACCTTATATTTTTCATTTCTCTACGACTTTATGTGATGAGGCCTTGAAGCTTTTCGTTAAAGAAGAAAAGAATTCATGTGATAAAAAGCGTGGAGTTTCCTAGCCCAACTCGCAGCCGTCAAGTGCTTTCTGTCCTGCTCCATGGATGTACGCACGGCCTTCATGACGTTTTATTGACCTTGACTGAAAGACATTCTGAAAATCGGGCAACTCGTCACAAAATTTATGAGTTCCTTCATGTGGTTGGTCAACGTTAGAGAAAAGCCACGCAGTTAAGGAAACGTTCTGATCCAACTGGTGCCTGTTAAGTGTAGCCCATTTCATTTATGGGAGGAACTCAATAGGGAAAACTTGTAAGTACTTTTAATAGTTTCAGGGACGGTTGTGAAAACGGAATTTCGCCCGTAACAAAAATTAAACCGTTCTAATTCACTTTCAGTTTGGCCATCCATCCTCTACCCTTCGTGATTATTGTCAAAAAGGCACAATGTGCTGAGTACATTTTTCTTCTGCCTTATGATAACTCTTTTAATCAGATATTGATGGTCCGATGATTGTCAGCTTACCTCCTGTTTAAGTCAGAGACTTTCGTTTAAATAACCGTCCCATGCATGTTAATTATTTAAAACTCAGTATTGCTAATTACGACCTGTTATTAACAACATCACTGACGAAACACGATTTATGTCGACTGTACAAAACTGAAAGATTTCAAAAAGGTTAGCAATTTCTAAAAAAAACTCAACTAGACATCAAGCTACAACGAGCAGCTTAGAAGTATAACTGCTAAAATTGAATACGTCACTCATGAGTAAATATAAATATTTTTTGCTGTGTGGATAAGTTACGCGAGCTATTAAAGCAAAAATAACGCAATCGTGAGTGATATCTTAGACAGACTCTAAATACGTTCTAAGTAGAGGAATTCCGACTTAACTTTTGTAGGAATGGAAAGTCATGCAAAACGCAGTTTTAGTAGTATAAGCGTGGAAACTAAGTCAATCTTTAGCATAAAAAAACGGAGGAACTACCGTCAGTGAAGAAATGAATCAGTATGAGTGCTCGTATAGGAATAATAATGACATGCCGTATATATTTATAACTCCAAAACTTGTTTACGGTAATTGTTAAGCTTACCGAGGCTTTCATCTGACTTGCACGTGCAAACAGACCAAAAAAGACTGGAACTAAAGTGCTTGAACTTCGACCACGATTTGTGCGTCCATACACGAACATCTCGTCGGATGGTCAACAGCAAAGAGATGCAAGCAAAATGCGCTTTGCGAACAAGCCAAAATTCACGAGAGAAAAAAGTTTGTTTTGCAGATCTGGTTGGGCTCAAGCTCGTATTCGTAAAAAACATAACTCCAGCGAGCAGTGAAGAAAGTATATGCGAAGCTTGTGGTGAAGTTCAAGACAGTTTGGATATAAATGGCAACATTTTGCCAAAGAGGCGAATCATAAAAAGTTTGGCGCCTTGTTTTGTTGCGCCTTCGAGAAAAGACGGATTTTTGGAACGTGTTCACAGTCAGAATGTCTGCCTCGAGAACATTGCTTGTGAAAATTTCATCGTTGCTGGACTTATTCGAGTTGAAAATTTATCTTATTTTAAAGAAGTTGCAGTGCGATTCACGCTTGATGAGTGGGAGACTTTTCGTGACATCAGAGCAGATTACATGTCGTCCTGTTCGGACGGAAAAACTGACAAGTTCAGCTTCCGTATTATGGTCCCAGTAGACTTCGAAGTAAATCGTTTCATGCAGTTCGCCATTCGTTATCTCGTATCGAATCAGGAGTTTTGGGATAACAACAGTTGGAAGAATTACCACGTGAAATGCATCGAGTATAGTTTTGCAAGTGACCTTTAAGAATGAGGTGAACCCTGACTGCTGGGAATTCATGATCAGCTACGCGGAAAAAATCGGAAACCTTTCCGTAAAGTGCTTTTTTCGAATAGAAAGAGCTAATATCATAAATAAGAAAATTAACAGAGACTTTTCGCCCTTAACAAAATTGAAAGAGAGCGAAGGTGCAAGCCAATATTCAATGAATGTTTACAGTTGACTCGACAATGCTCTAACAAAAAATGAACGTCATTGTCCTTTTGAGATAAACACACACGCGTAATATTCGAATTTTAAAGATGTTGAGCGTTGTAAGCTAGAGAAGTATTCAGTAAAACTATTGAACTTGTAAATGACGGACGTCAGACGGACATTTTATACGGGGGACGAGCTGCGCAAAAAATGGCTACCCTGAAAACAATTTAAAAACCCACAATTAAAACAATCTCTGTGGCCTTGCTCGTTTGGGCCGACTTTCAAAATTCAGTATCAGTGGTGTAAAGATATTGATTTATCAGAAACTGTTTCTTCCAAGACTTTCACTTTTGACCTGTTCGTCAATACGTCTCACTGCTATTTGCTGACCATCGACTTACAGGCGACTTAAAAAACTGCGTTGGCACGCAACGGTTTTCCTCACATGTTTCGCTAATTTCATGACGCCTGTGTACACAGGAGGTGATAACAGTCTTTTGAGCGATTTTAGGTGGGGGTGAAAAATACATTAGCAACGATTTTACTGCCACTTTGTCGCTACCACAAAAATCTCCCCCGACGCGCCAACCTAATTTTCAAAAATTTGAAAGTTTATCTAGGAACTTACAGTAGAACCTCGTTATAACGAAGGGCTAAGGGACTGGCAAAGTTTGTTCACTATGCCGATGTTTCGTTAGATCGAGGTTCGTTATATCGGGGAAGGTTCCACTGTACTTAGTCTCCAGAACAGCCGAAAATTAACTTATACTGTTATAATATCCTGAGTCACTTGGTTGACCTGTATAAATCGTATGTGTCGTACGGTACAATTGGTCCATAAAGATTCTGAAAATCGCAATAAAATCATCAGTAAACGCCAGAAAATCGCAGCGAAGATCGTGCGCAGAAAGACGACTTCATAGTATAAATAGCAGTTAAACATCACTCATAACCGTATTGCTCTTCTCCGGCTGTGCTTTGCCTTAAAATGTTGAGTAGCTTGGCAAAACTCGACGTTTAAACGAGCCGAATTTAAAATCCAAATAGTTTGCACCTGTGCGAAAATATTGAACGCAGACTTTCTAACCTGTAGGGAAAATTAAAAACTAGTTGCGCTCAGATTAGACTCATTGTATTAATGTATAATGAAAAAACTTTCGATGTAGCGTTTGAACTGAAACTTTTGATTTACAAATTGTAACTTGCACGTACCGGGGTCGAACATGAGAGCAAACTAACTTTCAATATTCAGATTATAAAAAAAACTCGGAAAAAAACAATTAACCACTTCACCTCTCCATCCCCCTCTTACCAAAAAGAAAAAAAGCATTTCATTCTCTTATTGGAAGCTTATTTAATTTATTCGAAGTAATAATATTTATTTGACAACACATACTGATTAGCTCCTCAGGCGAAACGTCAACGATGATTGTCACTTCTCATTTTCTGTCCGTTTGACAGAATTTGTTTTCACTGCATTTATTTTCGAGTCAAAACAATAATTACTGTACCTCTCGGTTGACCCTGAGATGCTTGCTTTCAACACAAACTTGCCAGCCCTAATAACTTGAATATTTTTAGACTGAGCAAAAGGGCAAGATCTAGTAGAAAATTGCTCCTTTAATATTCCTCTTAACTCGACGCCTCCGAGCACAAATAACCGGAACAAAACGGTAGAAAGACCCTTTGATGGCTTTTTTCCCAAAATCAAGTTCAAGTCCGGTAGTCATGACTAGTTTTAGTGATTGCACTTAGCAAAGGTGCCGCTGATACTTAATGAAAATATTTTTTCCCTTAACCAAAACAGAATAGTGGTAGACGTAAACACATTAGTCACACCCAGCTGAGGAGCCTATTACGTAATAGGCTCCTACCGGCATAAGCCTATAGGCGAAACCTTTCCAGCTGAAGGGGACAGGGGTGCTTTTCATTGCACGACTAACAGTAATTGACATTTCTGGCTATTATACAGCTAATAGTCAAGTTCTTTCCGTTGCTGTTAACAGAAATTAATTTTTATGTTTAAACAGTTGAAACTCAATTTCCATTCATGTAAAACACATTTAAGGTCAGAGGTCTCATTTCCCTCCCACGCAGTCGTTTTGTAAGAAGGGCGAGATATGTTACCCCCATTAAAAGACCTCACATCTTTGGACCGACTCCGGGAAGGAACTGATAAATAAGAAAAAAACTTTGGTAGGATCCGAAGACACAAAAAAGTCCGAATCTCGACGCTTTCAAGGGCACTCCGAAAAAGTGTTTTTCTAATCGTAAATGCAGGTGTTATGCAATCGACCACCATGCCCAAACAGCAGCGAAGTGAAGCCGAGTATTGATGTATTTGTTAGGGGAGGCAAAAAGCTAAGTAATTTAGATCAAGTGCCCATCAATACTGCATCTATGGGCTACAGTTTAATTAAATGGCATTAAATTTTATTCGTTGGGTAGCTTTTTATACGCTGTGACTAAGGATTTTAATCCTACAAAGGATCAAAATTTGTCAATTTTTACTCCAAAAACACTCCAATTATTGACCTTTTTACTGCACATGGTTAACCCCAGAAAGAGACCCTACCATATCCTGCACTATCATATCAGTTGCAGCGAAAAAGATACTTAAGAGTCTTTAAGGTCAAAGGCCCATTTATAAGGCATGACAAAAGGCACGAAATTGCCGACTACACTAAACTAGGACTTAAAAATTGTCCTAACTTGACTGTGAAGCGAAAAATCTTGTAATGCAATCTCTACCTTTTGCGTCTGCTTGGGGATCCTTGAAAGTCAGTTATCTGTTAGATTTTTGGCGATTTCTCAGTACTCTTTTCCGTAGCCAAGTAATCATCTAGAAGTTTATTCGTTGGATCAAAGGTCTCCACAGTTTTCAGGAACCTAAATTTCTCAGTTTATTTCATATTTTAGCCAATTCTCAGTTATCAATTTCTCAATCGAGCCTCCACACTGGACTTCAGTTCAGTTGTAGGATTTCTAAGAGAGCACACACGCATCATATTTTTGAATTTATGCACCCACGTGGCAAGTGTGTGAGGCTCCATTAGTCACTGGAACTAAATAATCAGCAAATATACAGACAGATCAGACAGCACTTTTTCTATGGTAAGCTAGATTAATAATGACAACCAACAATAAGTGCACGGTTAACGTCCAATCAACAACGGACTTTGAAGCTTCCTGAAGATGACGTCACGAATTTTCCCATAAGACAGCAAGTTGAGCTGTTTACAAATGCGTTAAGGTAAAGCATGAGCAAACCGCAACTACAGGGGCCGTTTTCATGTCGGAAATCAGATGTCTCATCCGAGCGGGAACTGTACGCCCACGCGAACGATGAAGAAGAAAGTTTCCTTCGCAGACACCGCCGGTTTAGAGCTTGCGACCGTGAAAACCATTCCGTCGAGCAACGGAGAATTAGAAGAAGCCGTGATGAATTTCACGCAGAGTGATACAAACTGTGGTCTACATATGTACAGTATCCGGCGGAAAATGAAATACCTCTCTCCAAGTTTTGTCCAACCATGTAAAACTGATGCGTTCCTCGAGCGTGTCTTTTCGGAAAACGTTTGTCTCGAAAGCCTATCGTGCTGTGATTCCATCATTATTGGTGTTATTCGAGTGACAAACTTATGTTATGCTAAGGAGGTGACAGTAAGGTTCACGCTAGACCAGTGGGCCAGCTACCGAGATGTTTGGGCGGATTATGTGTGTGCAAACATAGATGGAAAAACGGAGCAGTTCAGTTTTCGCATGGCCCTACCCATGGAGTTGGAGGTTGATCTGGAAATTGAGTTTGCTATTCGTTATCGTGCTGCTCAGCAAGAGTTTTGGGACAATAACTTTGGGACGAATTATCACATTCGATGCATTGAAATTTCTCCATAAC
>CALNXI010002077.1:19567-35473 GCA_942486025.1 Porites evermanni
GGGGGGGGGGGGGGGGGGGGGAGGGGAGCATAAGCTGTGTACGTATGGGGCGGATAGCCGAATCTAGGTGGGCTGGCACTCCGTCATACGGAAAGACCACCGACTTATCCAATATCGCGATCCATTTTTTCCTCGCCCGTGCCAGAAAGTCACCGAAATTAAAAAACCGACGCAGTATTCATTGCTCTAGCAGCTGCCGAGGAAAACATTTGATAGGTAATATGTATTGCCAAGGTCATAGTCAAGTTTCGCCCTCGTTGGCCACACACTTGGCGATACGCCCTCCACTCCATGTCGCGCCCCACCATGACTTCTGGCCTTCTAGGGTAAATGTCAGCCTCAGCCGTCGACGAACACACAGTGGCGAAGTACGGCGTGATTCTTTAAACAAATTCAGGCCAATTTTGGGGGGAATTGGTTTTGTTTAATTGAAAATATATTTTTGTATATCAAATGTAAATAACGCTCAATTGATTGTACAAGCGCATTAATGTTTGTCTTATCCATTCTGAAGCTGTCCAGGAATGTTATTGAATTACAAACAGTGTCATAAAAATGTTAATGAATAGCCTTTGCACTTAAATACTTGTCTATTGTCCCTAATGATTTTCAAGATAATGTTAATAACTCGAATGTTGGTGTAAATGAAAGTATATTTTTCTCTTTTGTATGTCGAGTGACGCAAATAAAAAGCCCAAAAATGTTATTGAATGTTGATTACGTAAAATGCAAAAATCGTTATTGAATCTGATTTATGCGCAAATGTTCGCTTTTTCGCGCTAATGAATGTATCTTAGCGCTGTTGGTCGCCGTTTTACGCAAATGAATGCGTATTTTCTCGTAATGAACAGAAAAAGGTGTAATAGCGAAATTTCTATGGGCTTTTAAGTACAACCAAATAACTGCGGGCTTTAAGTCTTAACACACTCACTTTATAATTTCTTGAAATTTTGTATCATTTTCAGCAAGGAGTACCTATTTTTCTTATATGGGCTTATCACAAAACGAGTGACGTTCAAACAGGCCAGTTTATGAAGCACAGTTACAGAGGTGTCATGCAAATTACACTTATTCCCCCTCCTACTACTCCAGGTGAGTTTCCTAAGTAAAGGCCTATTTTTTACCACCACCACCATGATGTTGATAATGATGATGATGACGATGTACATGATGGTGATGATTATGATGGTGGTGGTGGTGGTGATGATGATGATGACCTTTATTGACGCGTCGGTATTATACACAGCTTAGGGGTATTAAAAATCCCATCTGGGACAAAACGCTGCGAAGGAGGGGGTTATCAAGTGGACTTTAGCGAATTGTGACCGCTCAATAAAGGTTTTTCTGTAAATCCTCCTTTAATATTCGCCACCTATCACATATCATCTCTTCTCTGTATGATAATTTTAATCCTCAAACCTTAGTTTTGTTTCGCCGATAACAAGCATTGCATTAAATTCTATGTAATAAAACTTTTTTTTTTAATTCAGGTACGCCCACTAATCCAACGGCCCAACCGACACCAAGTGAGTTCATAAAGTTATTCGTTATGAGACATATAAATATTATTTTCCTTTTCTGTTGATGATAGTGTGGAACCCGGTTAGGAAGTTGGGTTGGGCCATGAAACATTAGTCATATTAGAGGAGTAGCGTGATACTATGATACTACACCTTTCCTCTTCTCTATACTGATTTCATTGTCAAAATAATCCTTTAATACGGTTTTTTTTTTTTCAATCTGTCTTTGCAGCAGTGTTTCTCTTATCCTTTGACAATAATCGATTCCTTGTTCTGACAAATGGAAAGCGCCCTTAGTGACAAAATTTGTTTAGTCACGTAATATTTGGGACACTGGACTGAAAAATTGGCCCAAAACGAAAATGGTGATTATATTGATAATGTCGATGATGATGTTGATGACGATGTACATGATGGTGATGATTATGATGGTGGTGGTGGTGGTGGTGGTGGTGATGATGATGATGACCTTTATTGACGTGTCGGTTTCTACACACCTTAGGAGAAAAATCCCATCTGGGACAAAACCCTGTGAAGGAGAGGTAATCAAGTGGACTTAAGCGAATTATGACCGCCAACAAAGGTTCAACTGTAAATCTTCCATTAATCTTTTCCACCCATCAAGTATCATCTTTTCTCTGTATGATAATTTTATTGCTTAAACTTTAGTTTTGTTTCGCCGATGCCAAGCATTGCATTAAATACCGTGTAATAAAACTTTTTTTTTTAAATTCAGGTACGCCCACTAATCCAACGGCCCAACCGACACCAAGTGAGTTCATGAAGTTATTCGTTATGAGACATATAAATATTATTTTCCTTTTCTGTTGATGATAGTGTGGAACCCAGTTAGGAAGTTGGATCGGGCCATGAAACATTGGTCATATTAGAGGAGTTGGGTGATATTATGATACCACACCTTTCCTCTTCTCTATACTGATTTCATTGTCAAAATAATCCTCTAATACGCTATTTCTATTTTTCCATCTGCCTTTACAGCAATGTTTCCCTTATCCTTTGACGATAATCGATTCCTCGTATTTTGGAGATTTGACGATCAAAAGGACAGTATTTTCTTTCACTTAAGAGTAAAGACAACTGGCTGGATCGGATTTGGATTCGCCGAGACAGAACCAAGAAACATGATGAACTACGACGTAATTGTCGGTGGATATAGCAATGGTCAAGGATACTTNTCTATTTTTCCATCTGCCTTTACAGCAATGTTTCCCTTATCCTTTGACGATAATCGATTCCTCGTATTTTGGAGATTTGACGATCAAAAGGACAGTATTTTCTTTCACTTAAGAGTAAAGACAACTGGCTGGATCGGATTTGGATTCGCCGAGACAGAACCAAGAAACATGATGAACTACGACGTAATTGTCGGTGGATATAGCAATGGTCAAGGATACTTGAACGTAAGTTTTACTCACACGTCTTCTGATTACATCTACACTTCACTCGTTCACTTTGAGAAAAAATATTATGGAGGCTAATATCTCTTTTCAAAAACCTTCCTCAACACATCCCCGCGCCTGTGCGAAGGTGGCTTTGTTTCACAAGAAAAAGGGATCCTATAAAGCGGCCTAAAACAAAGGAAATACAAGGTGAGAAAGAGAAGTAAAAAATTCGGGTGCTCCCAACAGGAGTCGAAGCTATGATCTTCTAGTTACTAGTCTAGATGCTCTACCACTCATGAGCTACAGCAGAGTCGAAGGAACTAAGGCCACTGTACACAAGGAGTCCAACCTATGATCTTCTGGTTACTAGTCTAGATGCTCTACCACTCATGGGCTACCGGAGACTTGTGGGAGCTAAGACCACTGACCGAAAGGCTTGACTGGCAAAAGGTTGACAGTCAGCGTAAATATCACACAGCAGTCATGGTATAGAAATCAATAAATGGTTTTGCCCCAGACTATTTGAGCAATATGTTTACTAATCGTGACAGTGTCAGCTTTTTCTCCAAGAGACACTCAGGGAGCAAGCTGGCTATTCCTCAGCCCCGTACAAACTACTTTTATCGCTTTGGCTACAGGGGTGCGATGCTGCGGAATATATACCCTCCCAATGTAGTTGCGACAAGCAGATACACTGCACAGTTTTTTAAATGCGGGTTGCATTGACCAATTTTTATCTCATGGTTAAGTTTTTGTTTAATAGGCACCGCTCTCAAGGAAAGAAGACGTATATACATACATATTCATTTCTTCTCTATTAATTACAGAGTCATGCACACAAAATACAAAGTAGCTACATAAAGTTATTAATAAGTTATAGTTATATTAATATTTATTTATCTTACTTTGTAAGTAAATATGTTATCCTACTTTTTAAGTCCTGATGAGATACCGCGGGGAAATAACTAGGTTCTTGTGACAAACATCCTGCATACTATGAAATCAAGCTCAATCGATGGAGCATCGCGTCCGGTCATCCCAAGGGTCATAGTTCGATTCACGGTCAAGCCTGAAATGTTTTGTCAGTTTTTTTTTTCAACCGCTTAGCTTGTCCATTCAACTGCAAGAATCATGTTCACTTTCATCTTTATCGGCAGTTCAAGATATAATTCATTTTGGATCATTATACGTTTCCGGGAAACTGTCCACCTACCCCTCCCCTAAGCCAACATTTTGCTCTAAGTGAGAAGTAAGTGTTAATGTTGGCTTAGGGGAGGGGTATTCGGGGAGTTACAAAGAAACGTATAATCATTTTCATATATTTCAGTTCACCCTGCAAACTGCTAGGAATGGAATGTCGATATGTGCTTATGTCTGTGCGCAATGAGCTAAACTGCTTGCTATAGGTTTGAACCTTAAGATCCCCTTGATCTTGTTAAGAAAAAGAACACAAACAGCGCTGAAAAACATATTCAACTTACTCATTTTTATAAACTTGACGTTTCGTATGCTACTCAACATACATTTTCAAAAATACCGTCACAATTTTGAAAACTATACTTAAATAACAGCGGAAAGGGACTGGGACCGAGATTAAGCACAAAACTTAAAAGTTAATCTTTAAAAAGAAACAGCTAATTAATGAAGCATCAGCGTAGCTTTCTACTGACGTTTGCATTGAAAGCTGGCTTCAGTTCTTGTATAAGCAATGTTTCCTAATATCTGACAGCCAAGGACAGCCTAGTCGAGGGTGAGGAGAAACAATCGTTCAAATAACCAACCTCAATTCTTATCCGGAAAAAAGATACCCATAACAAAAAACTTGAGTTAGATATATATATATATATCTAAGCTAAGGCAACTGTAAATTTTTTCAGGATTACTTTACAAGGGGGCAAATACAGCCAACCCTTGACGCTAGCCCGGATTACCAACTCCTCAATGCATCTGAAGTTGGTGGATACACTGAACTGATGTTTGAAAGACGACGTGATACAGGTGATAACGACAACGATCTCACTTTTATGGTAAGTAGCTCACCTTTTCTATAGTAATAGTAATTAATAACTCTGGAATGGCGAGACGCGCAGAAAATTATGTCTCTTTTGAAAATGATTCTGCCCTCTTAGAGCCGGAGCGTTTAAAAAAATCAAAGCCTTCCTCCTCTTATTTAGCGTTTACCGAGGGGAATTTGACGAAAGTGAGAGAGTGGATGCAAAATCATATTCCCCTGATTCCGGGTTGTTCAAACCTGGGTCAAAATAACCCAGGGTAAGTGCAAGATTTTTTAATTCAAATATGAAAGAGAAAACAGCTTATTCAGTTTAATTCTATTTGTCTACAATTTGATGATTGAATGGTATAAAAATAATAGAGAAAATTATCTAAAAAAAACTTTGAACAAAAGATGAAGAAACCTGGGTTAAAATTTAACCCTATATTAGCGCTAATATCGGCCTTCGAACAACTGGACCCCACGATTATCATGTTATATCCTGGCCTCGGTTCCTGGAAAGCCCTGATTAGTGTTAATTCAGGATTAATCGCTAATCGGAGGATAGTATAATCGGCTTTCCAGGAACTGGGGCCAGGAATCCCTTTTTAAGAAATTTAAACGTGGATTAAACGCTAATCGAAGGATACTAAAATCGGCTTTCCAGGAACCGGGGCCTGGTCACCAGTAGATAGACACAGTTTTAATTTCCCTGCTCCCATCCCCTCACCGTTTGCAAAAGCGAAAAGAGGAAAACTTTGCTTTAGCCTGCGAGCAAGCTCTCCGGGATCAGCGCTCTGGCGGCGGCACGAAAAAGGAGAGCGCCCCAGAGAGCTTTCTCGCAGGTTAACTTTGCATGGTATTTGCTGCCTCGTCCCCAAGTCTCCCTACTTGTTGCTAGGAGACTAGTGATTTGTCTATTATGGGAAAATGAATTTCCCAAGGTGACACCCTGTGCCGCTCCCTGTTTTCCTTGCCAAATTCCTAAAAAGAAACGTAACAACTAAGCAATAACCATAAAGAACATATAAGCCACTGTAACATTACTAATTTCTGCCCTTATAGTAAGGGTGAAATCTCCAGCTCTTTCTGTTTCTTTCTCGTTATTTATTTCAAACAAGGAACATGCCCAGCGGTATAACGAGTTAAATTTCTTACAATCCATTCAGTTTCCAAGCGGTTTCGTTACATGATGAACTCGCGACAACTGTTTGGCTGGAAGTCTTTCTCATTTGCACTAACCCGCCAAGAACGAATAGTAAATGATGCCAAACCAAGACTCTCTTTACTCTGAATAACTTAGCTATTTTTAAATACTTCTGTGTTTAAATTAAATTGCAGCCTGGTGGCCAATTTTATTTCGTTTGGGCCTATCACACCGGAGACGTCACCGATATCAGCAATTTTCAAAAACATTCGAGGTCGGGCGTTAGTCCTGAGAAGTATACCGTGGTTTCAGCTCAGCAACCTATTCCGACAGAAGCTGCTGCACCCTCTCTGCAGTATTCAAGCATTTGTGGACTCTTTTCTCTCTTGGTAGCAATGATAAATGCTTTATCTCTGAGCAGCTGAGTGGGAAAGAGAACTAAAATAATTCTTAAAAACAAGATCATCTTTTAATCGAGAACAATAAGATAGTCAATGCTACACACTTAAGGGACATCAAAATTTGCTACCTCCACTTTGTGTTGCGTTTGAAGGCTAGCACCTGTACTAATTAATAGAATCGGTATCTCAAGAAACCTTTCACAACTTTCCCTGCCGACAGACAAACAATAATTACAATTGGCCGTGTCATTAGACAAAAAAACTTAACATATTATAAAGATACTACAACTTGTAAGAAAATCGTCACTGTAATTTTCTTTCTAGTTTAACGGTCTTTCATTTCATTACGTTCCTTAGACATGTATAGTATTTCGAAATAAATTGAACATCACTTCTTCACCTATGTCAAAGAATGAACGTATTGTTTTTAAAAGTACTTCACATTCTACTGGGTTGTCCATCTAGTTCCCAGGGTTCTCTCTTACTCGTCCTTGCGAAGGGAGGGACAAGTTAGAGAGAACCATGGGAACGAGTTTGCAATTGTAATTGCAATTTGTTTACCCACGGAGCACTTAGGAGTTCTTAAGAACACGTTGAAACGTGTCCGTGTGTTCCAGATCGAATTGGAATTTGGACTGTTAGTTTTTAAGGAGAGGGGAAAACCGGAGTACCCGGAGAAAAATGGAGAAAGGAGAGAACCAACAACAAACTCAACCCACAAATGGCGTCGACGTCAGGATTCGAACCCGGACCACATTAGCATTTTGTAACCTGCGAAAACAGCCGTCTCTCCTCACTACTCGCCGCTAGGGACGCTAGCGACAGAAATTTGTTTGATTCTTATGTGTCTCCTGGTCGATTACGATAAAGTTTTGTGTTCTTCTGCGAATGAGCACCAGCAAAACTCAAATGCTTCTTCTAAAGAAATGAATATATTCCACGAATATTGACTGTTTTGTAGTAAATTCATCGCGTTAACATTTGACGTTTGTAACCGTTTGCCTGTCGTTCATAATTAATAGCTAAAACAATATAACTACTACGTCGACTGATCAGAGCTCCTGACCAGATTCCGGACAGATTTTACGTCATAAGTAGAGAATGGCCCTTATGCATGTTTACGTCAGACGAGCAAATTTCACCACCAAGCCACAATCGTCAAGTTGCGAAGTTTTGGATAAATATATTCCCATTAAGGAAGTAGAGGTGAATAGAATAAACCCAGCACATCAAGTGCAAATGCGAAGAATTTTTCCTTCAGACGAGGCGCGGTGGTGAAATTTGCTCCTACGAGGTAATCATGCATAAGGGGCATTTCTGTCACTGAGGCGTAGACGTCCCTCCTGGCGAGAGACCGCTGTAGTGCCGAGCAAGCGTAAACAACCACGCAGACGATTTTGCATGAACAAGCCTAGAAATGCTTTGTTGTTTACCAATTTACCTTCGATCAGTACACAGTCTGGTTTCTTTAAAAATGGTGCGTTTTTCGTTTCGTTTTGCTAACATGCTAAATTATGGTGTACAATTTCCGTATAACCCCATACATTTATTACTATTCGTGTGAAATAGTATGAAATTGCTGCATGCGTAATAATTTATAGCATTACTTTGGTCTTGTGCAATGGGCCCCATTTTCGCTAAAAACTCTTCTTGAAGAAAGCTCTCCTGCACAAGCCAAACAGTTACCGGTTATAGGCTTCTTCGTATTAGAAGATCATGAAAGCAGCGCGAAAGACGCTGGCCTCCAATATTTTTGTGCCCAATCATAAGCCCCATTTACACTACAGAAAAAAATGGGTCCGGACCCATAAAAAAGTTGGTATGAACAAGATATTTTTGCCGTGTAAACCTTACGTACCATGTGTTCATGAAATGGATCCGGACTCGCTTTTTTCTGGTTTTGGGGCCATAGGCGGCTATGACCCCAAAACCGAAAAAAAAAACGAGTCCGGACCCCTTTTGCTGTTCGAAAGCGCCGTGTAAACGCATCTTCGTTTGGTTAAGAGTAGCATCCCAGGAGCTCTCTCGCCCGTTCTTGAAAAGCTTTCGCCGCCGTTTTTCCTGACCGCCCCTGGGCCTCAGAGAATGAAATTTTATGAATGCTATCATAGAGATATTTATGTATCTCAGTCTTAAGCGTTCTATTTTAGACATGTCTATTTCCCTACAAATTTCACGCGTCAAGCCTGAATAACTAACTTTTTTACTTATGTTATATTTTACATTTCCAAGATGTTCGCTATGAAGACTCTGCGATTTTTTAGACAACAGAAGGTGTTGATAGCGATTTCACAAAGCTCAAGAGACGTATTGTGTGTCCAATCCACTGCGTTTAGAAACTATTTAGACCTAACGCTAAAAATGGAAAGAAAAAAAGCAGTTTGGTCATTAATAGCTTTCAGGTCTTACAGTGTCTTGAATAACTACAACGATAACTGAGTGTATCTACGCTCTAAAGCCCTCCTACAGAACAAATCAAGTTGCTGTTCCTTGCCTAGTTAGAAACAAGGGCACCGGGAATTCAAAGGATAGAGTGAAAAATAATCATAGTCGCACCCGCTATTACACAATTGGTGGGAGGTAAATTCGTCTCCTTCATAGTTTTTGAGAAAAAAAATATGACGACATACAAACTTGATTAATTCGAATTACTTCGAAACTAGGTAACGTTTCTTGTCATTGTGGAATTAAGAATTGCATTCATGCAATATGCAGACAAATACTTGATCGCATTGTTTTTCGACTTACAGATGCGTAAGGAAATCTTGTATTACTGTACACTGATGCAGGCTCGACAATGAATTTGTTCCATTAAATATCAACTCGTGAAACAGAGTATAGAAATCATAGCAAAGTAAGAGGTTATTTTTTGGCGTAAACAAGCTTCGCGCAATAGGAGATGGGAGAATGAGACTCTTCGTTCCAGTTACACGCTGTGTAGTCATAGCAATCAATCCCCAGAGCCAATAAGGAGCAGTATTAACCTGCCATGAAATAAGTACACCTGCTGCTAATGCATGTATCACCTGTTAATTGGTTAAATGGCGTAAAACAGTGTTCAAAACTACGTGCAAATTACTGTTTGCTACATTTTAAACGAGTTACGAAGCCAAAGCTAAAAAGGCAGCTCAAATCGCCGAAATGGCGGCCCTGAAATCAACTGGGCCGCTTTATCTCAGCCTTGAGGAGTCGATTCCATTTTTGACTATTCTTACAATTATCGGTGTAACCTCTACTGCAACTAATTTGCTAATTGTCGGTACAATTTGCAAGAACTCACAGCGAAAGAATTACGACTTGTTCNCCGCTTTATCTCAGCCTTGAGGAGTCGATTCCATTTTTGACTATTCTTACAATTATCGGTGTAACCTCTACTGCAACTAATTTGCTAATTGTCGGTACAATTTGCAAGAACTCACAGCGAAAGAATTACGACTTGTTCACGTTACATGCCAGTCTGGTGGATTTATTGACGACGTTAGTGGTGATCCCGTTTTGGATTCTTTCCGCGATTCATAGTCAAGTTGATTTCGTGGGGGATATCTACTGCAAAATAAGCGCAACCGTAAGTTTGATGGAGTTAGTGGCACCAGTAATGTTCCTGACACTTATCGCGGCTAGTAGGCACTGCTCAATTGTCGACAGGAAAGCGTATCCAAGAATCTTCAGCGATTCTAGAACCAGAATGATGGTTTTGATTGTATGGCTGTTTGCAGTGACTATTTGTATTCCACCTCATTTTACATGGCCAATTTCTCCAGAAGTCCTGTGTCTTCCCGATTTAATCAGCAATTTGTGGTACACAACAGCGGTACTGGCTTTTTGCCTGCTATTACCACTTAGTGCTGCATTCTACTCTCAAGTTTACGACATTTTTCTCTTCCAGCCAGAACGCATTAAGAGGAACGAATCTATGAAAAAGCAATGCGAGAGATTCGCACTCCGAGGAGGCGAGAAAACCACTCAAAAAGCATACTTCTGCATTCTCATAGTTCACACCATTTGTTGGGCGCCGTATACGTGCGTGGCAATGGCCCAGGCTCTGAACAGTGGGGTCGTGTTTTATTTAGGTAATATCCCGCTTCACTTTATAGCGATGGTTGTGGGATTAACGGCAACTTCTTTAAAAGGAGTCGTTTCCTGCTTTGAGGTCCCGCATTTAAAAGAAATGATCAAGAGACAATTTGGGTGTTCCGAACGAGAGGAAAATACTTCACGGGAAGTTTAAACAAAACGTTACTCGTTTCCTATGAATTTTCAGTTACATTTAGTAACTTCAAATTTAGTACTAAATGTTTTCCATGAAAGGACACTTCCGGGAAAATTTCTGCCATATTGTGTATACTATATATATCCTTAATTCTTTTCTGATTTGAACAAAAAATCGTTAACAAGTCAGTATTTTATATTCACTGTAAAAAATGGCTTTAGTTCACAGAGTAAAGAAGCGAATTCCTACTTTGATAGACGTGAACGCTCATACAGCCACGGTTTAATGACCAATATGAATATCACTGCTATTCTGAATTATACAGATTGGAATGATTATTTCTAATTACAGTTAAGCTAATTAATATTGCAACATTTGCGACAAACCCGCAAAGCAGGTATCGCAAGGCTATGCTTTAATTACCATCATTTCGGTACGATTAATTTGTTGTTTCATTAACTGAAATGTGGGCTGAACCGATTGAGTTTACCCAAAGTTAATTGGTTACCCTAGTAAATCGGAGAATTTAACCCTGAATATGACAGTTTAGGACAGAATTGTCGGTTCTTAAACACTGGACAAATTAAGGCTCAGTTCTCCTGAGATTCAATCACTTCCAGGTGAAAAATATAAACTTCGCATAATTTGGGACATACCAAAAACAAACCACCTACGTAAAAAATAATTCCCATATGAAGAGCGAATAGTTTGTTTCTTTTTTTTTCTTTTTTGATGGACGAAGAAAACCTGTTTTGAACTGCTTGCAAGCTCTAAACTCTACTTGTCTAAAAAGTTAGGAAAACATAAACTGAACTAACGTTTAGAAATAACAATAAGAAAAATAACAAGGGATCGGACTTAGCAAAATTATCCAATGCGACTAAACTAATACCTTATAATTACTTTACCGTACAAAACAAAATGGTCATAATAAGCGGCTGAAAATAACAATGTTACACAGAAGCAAAAGAATGTACAATAAAACAAATGCTTTAATGCGTAGGCCACGTTTTGTTCAAGCGGTTTCCATTGTTAAGAAGCAAATTAACATTTTTCAGAGAAAAGTATTGGACCTGAGTATCCAAATTCGCAGGTTAACGCAGAAAGTTTGCCTCGAAACCCTATTGGAACGTCTTTCGTTGCATTCGCTTGCGTATAGCTGGAGAAAATCGTCAGCGCGCGCATTGAGGCAGAGGTGTTGCGAATCCGCGCGAAGAATGGGGAAGAGACACTTGGATCGGCGCTCGCATTTAGCGGCTAGTTAGCCAAGACTTTCACGGGCGCGGACAAATATATTAAAATTCTAACATGACTCCGAGGCTTGAGGGACAAAACTGCAAAATCTTTCGACTCCACTGTCTCGCAATTCCCAGGAGAGACTTGGGCACAACGAAAACCAAACCAAACATAGAAATATGACCAGAAAGCCTCAGAGTCATGTTAGAATTTTAATATATCAAACGTGGGCAATTCCGCCAGCTACGTAGACTATCGTTACATGCATCGCCATTCTCGTCAGCAAATAAATAATGTATCGAACAACTTATCGGCGTCTTTACCTACGTTTTACCGTCCTGTTGGAGTAGTTTTAACTTGAAACATCAAAAATTCAGCAGAGGTAATCCAACGTGAAAATAGATTAGAATACTAGGATAGTTCAAGGACGGTCAGTCAGATGGACTGAGGGTGTCTGGAGGTATTACATAAAACTGTAGCTAACTAGCCTGACTAATAGCAAGTCAGTGCACCGAAAATTCACTCTTCAAGCTTTTTTCGAAACAACTACTCAATGTTCAGAGTTACAGCCAATGAAAAATGAAAACTGAGAGATATACGAGTCTTCGGTTCCTAAATTGTAGTTACAGAGCTTCTATCTTAACGTTAATGATAACTTATTTCGTCGAAAAAAATTCGTGTTAATGTATAAGACATTGCCAATCGTGTGTGTAAAATGGTTGGGTTTTGATTGCGATATCAAAATGAAGACGAACTAGTTACTTTAATAATCCACACATTAGTAAGAACAGTTGCAACTAATAAGACATTTCTGAGTTGCCTCAGGCCTCTGTTTCAAAGCGAGGCTAAGTGCAAAGCTATTGATATGAACATGATTTTTTAAAAGTAAAATAAAAAAATAAAATAAAACTCATTTTCACAAGAAAGCGTTTGCACTTAGCCTCGTTTTGAAAGAGTAAGATTTTGCAACTCGGAAATGGCCTATCAAAGAAAACGTACCGTTAAAAGACTCAAGGCAGATAATTCACAAAAGCCTTTTATAACGTATAACGTAAATAGAGGATATTACACGGTGGCGAGAAGATATGAATTTTATGTTCGAGTGGCAAGAACATAAAATTCATATCTTCGAGCCAACGTGTAATGTTCTTTTTATTATATGGAGAAACCAATTCAACAAAAGCAAAAGGCGGGAATCGTGACGTCATTGAACGATACGACACTCACAAAGGTGACATACGGAAAATACGCCACTCGGGTCCCGGATGAAGTGGCGTATGGAATCTACGAGTGGTTTAGTTCCCAGTAAAACACTCTCCTCCATATAATAAAAGAATTTATGTCTCTCTTCGTGTGGTCTGATTGGCTTGCTCAGAGGCGCATGCAGACGCCCGGGGCATTTATTTAATTTTAGGGGTCCAAGAGGGGGCGTTGAATAGATAGGAGGCGTTTATTCTGATAACTGTAAAAAGCTCAATAAAACTTAAATGCATCGGCGATAATATCGAGAGAGTTAAAAAATGGCAGAATATCCAGTTTATCAATCTATACGTCTAGGCCGTCTAGAAATCTATACCACTCTTTAATCTTGACATCGATGTCGGGGCCATCGTTTTGTATTCGTTAGTGTGACTTTGAACTTAACATTGAACAAGAAACAACACGCAAACCCTGTTAATCAAGCAAGAAACTAAATAAATTGGATGATTTTGCTCCTTTTTGCTAATTCCTAGTAGTTTGGAGTAGTTGTCATTGAGGCGTGTATTAGAGAGGGGCGTCGAACATAAACTTGAAAATGTAGAGGGGGCATAGTAGATGAGAGGCATTTGTTTGAGAGAGGGCGTCTATTACATCATTTACTGTATATCTAAGTTGGGGCAACAAACAACATTGGATTGGAAGGTTTTGCTTCGAGAACCTTTTTTTCCACCCCTTCATGTCTTGTTTCATGAGCGAAAACTGAAGTTTCTTTCTGCTGACATACGGTAATAACCAAACGATACTTGACGACATTCATTCAGTCCTAGCGGTATGTAGGATGTTTGTCACATGAAACTAGTTTAGTGGCCTTGGCTTGTCTAAATTAGGGCATAAAACAACTTTGTTTTAAGGCCATTCACGTTTTGTTTAGTGACCGAAAAACTTTAGTTTCTTTTTCCCGACATACGGTAATTAATAACCAAACAAACCTTGGCGACATTCTTTTTATTTCTTATGTCTTCATTCGTGCAATGCCTCACTCAGTGGATTCTGCGATAGCGTTCATTCTCGAAAGCGGTGATTATTTGCTCGTCCACCTTACATGCAAATGCCAAGTCTTACAAGCAAATGTTGCTACTGGGAAAACGAATGCTCTAAAGACGCTCAGTTGGTCTGTTCATCTTGCCCTTTCGATAAGTTTCCCATTCTATCCAAAGCTCTCAGACCCTAAGCCAATCTACTTTCGATCTCCTTACTATTTCACCGCCTCGGACTCCACCTATTAAAATCAAGACCCACCTTAAGGCTAAACCTTAATTTGGAAGACTGGGAAACTAATTAAAAATGGTACGACCAACAGAGCGAACGAATTGCAAACCTCTGCATCAGTTATTATGCACAGGCAAGTAACGTCAGACGAATACAACAAACACCCTGAATCCCTGGCACCACTGCAAAGATCTTGCCTTGTTCCGGAATGACTTAATTAAGTCTTCTTTGAACAAACCGAGAAAGAATTAACGACTGTCACAGAAGACTTAACTACTACAACACGCAACAAATTACAACAACGATTTGGCAAATTTAAACAACTTATACCGACTACCTTACTTAGTACTATAAAGAAAGAGGAATATTTCTTCAGGTCCATTAGACGAGACTGAAACACATCAAGTACTTTCCTATGGACTTAAACAAGTAAACGATTACTAACTGACACTATTCTCTTTTGAGGTCAGCATTGAGGCAGTTCTGTCTCGTCAAGTTTTCTGTTATCAACAAAAGAAAATTTGAGCCTTGTAAGCGTAAGGTAAAGATTTTACGACAGTTTGAAAATTTCACAGTTTACAGAGATTTGTATTGAAAACTACTCAAACGTGAATGGATGGCAAGAGTTGTTTTTTTTTCTCATATAAATCCTTTTAATTTATTGGCGGCTGTTGGAATCGCCACTTTTTGAAATTATACTGTGAAAATTTAGAAGTTTCCTACAGAATTTTTATATCCTCATTTAGTTTTGGCTAAATTAATTTTTTTTTCTTATTCCCATGTCATTAGTTAGACTAGTAGGTGGGGGTGAGAAGGAAGAGTTTTATTTTTGGGGGGAGGGGGGTAGATTTGGAAACCCCTAACTTTACCAAGTACCTTTATTCAGGACTACATTCAACCTGACCTTCACATAACACCTACTTATTAGGGGATTCAACCCATTTACTATATGGATCAATTAATAATGTTAGTTATATAACACTTTTCATTTGGTATTAATAATTGAGATCCTTTGCTCAATTTGCAAAATGTCTTAAGATTTAGTGTATATTATTATGACCTACATTATGTACTTCCAAAGGAATGGTTAAGTTGTCTTATGTAATAAAAAACAGCATTTCATGCACTAAACATTCTGACAAGAGGAGCCCACAATCCTCATTTCCAGGGTGTTATTACGTATGCAAATAAAACACGTATGTGGCCAGCTTCATTTAAACTTCCACTAAGAGTGAATGGAATGCACAAAATGTAATCTGATCAGGCGGGTTTAGACCTCCTATCCCTCATAATTTGATCAAGCGTGTTTTAACCATCTATCCCTTGAAAATAATGCAAAACACAGCATTGGTGCAAGAACATTTTAGCCTTCAATCGTTCTCACCCCTTCCTTCCCCCCCCCCCCCCCCCCCCCCCCCCCCCCCCCCCCCCCCCCCCCCCCCTCACCCTTTTTTTTTTTTCCAATTTATTAAACAAGGGTAGTTTATAAAATTATTTTATATAGGAGAAGAAAAAGCCACAACACTC
>CALNXI010002077.1:35684-49637 GCA_942486025.1 Porites evermanni
CCCCCCCCCCCCCCCACTGCCCACTGCCCACTCTGTAACCTTTGGTTATTACCTAAGTTATCAAGGTAAGGTATTCTGTAAAACTATTGTAAGTGACAATTTTGGTCCAAAAAGATAAATTGCTCAAAAACTGCTGATATTACATGTAGGTGATTACATGTACCAGAGAATACTACGACAATGAGCATAACGTGTGCATATTATCCAATGACAAAACTCATTTCAGGCTCAATTTCCCTATCTGAGCATAACTTGCAGGCCCTCTTCAGTGCTCAAACTGGCTCAATGTCAAGTTTTTGCTAGTATTGGACACAAGTTTTTCAGTCAATGTTTAGAATCCCCTGCACTTCAAACTTTATCTGCTACGTAAAGAAGAAAGAAACAGCTGGAAAAAATAAACAAATAAAAAAGAACAAATAATACTTTTCTGAAACTGCCTGATTGATAGGGCACGCAAGAGTTTGTCAGAGTGGCCATTTGCTTTTACCATTGCCCTTTATATACTATGATACTTTTTTCTTTCTCCATGTTCGTTAATGGCATGCAAGCCTGCAGTCTGGCTGACAGAAATTGAGGTGAGAAATATTAAAACCCTAAACATGGCTTCTCGAAAGTCCTCATTTTTTATTTTATACACAGTATGGTTCAGATAATGGCTAAATTCTCCAAATTGATTCCTTAGCATTTTTATAAACCATATGTCGGGTTTTCCTAGAGAAAATCACCAACATACCGATTAAATTCGAAAGGGTTCATACAAATAACCTTTAAATTTCCCGCCGGCCATGATGCACTCAAACTCAAACGCGTGAAGGAGTCTATTCTATTCTACAGCTACTCCATTTACAATTAATATAGACATATATCAATCCACATACCGTCTGCATCTTAAATCTTGTCTTGAGTAGATATAGCAGAGGTAGAAATGGTAAAAGCAGGGAGGAAATTTTTGGGAAGAAATTTATAAATATATTACGGTCGAAAATGCCAGGCGCGCATTTTGTGCCAGGACGCACAGCTCAGCCCTGAATTCATAGCGGTCCACCCCGCTCATTATTCTCCCTCTTTACCGAAAATACACATGGCGCCCAAGGATAAGGGTAAGATAAGGGAATGCTTCTAAAAGATTTTTTATTTAATAGTGTGATATCACTAAAAGTTAACACTTAAAAAAGGTTGTTTGATAAATAAAGAATGACTTTCTTGTGTGACTTAGTCAGTAACGTGTTAAAGGCACGCAGTAAAAGCGCGACAATGTTGGTCGTTCTTTTCCACGTGCAAGCTTCCTTGGCAATCTGCTGTCTTTAAAACAGTAGCCAGGAACGTTTCTACTGTGTGTGAAGGATTTCTGTCCGTTGATTGGAACATAATTTTCACAACTGTTAACGGTTGAATCAAAGAGGACTTCATATAGGTTGGTCGTTGAGGTAAAATACCTCTGAGATAATTCCAAGCCCTTATTTTAACTGGACGTCGGTATCTAAGCTTACTTAATTTACTTGCCTTTCTCGGAACATCTTGAATTCCCTCTACCCAGCGTCTTTTTACGTCATTTGGATGTTGTTTGGTACCGTGGAACCTCGATATCATGAAGCGAAGGGCCAAGGGACTGGCAATTTTTTGTGGGTTTAAAAAGGTTTCGATATATATATTGACGTTCTTTTTCATACATTTTACTATTACTTGGGTCAAAAAAAAGGACTTGGTTATACAGAGGTTTGTTATATCAAGGTTCCACTGTAGGACAGTGCAGTGATCAGATGAGAACCCTGAGGCTGCCTACTCAAAATTTTAAGGATTAGCAATACTAGATAAACACTGCACAAATTTAGGCCTTTGCCCCCTTCTTCTCTGGTTATCCTGCTTACTTTTGTTAAACCTTTTTACTGGGGTGATGGAAAAACCAGTGGGCGAGTTTTCTAGGGAAGAAGGGGAGCTGACATAAGGTCGAATTGAATTGATTGTTATTATAATTAATCTTGGTGAAAAAATGAAAGATTGTAAATTTTGAGCTCGGTGAACAATTGTGAAGATGAAATAATCAGCATGCCAAGAGTGTGGGACAAAGAATAAATCTGAGTCCCCAACAGGATTCGAACCTATGACCTCCCAAACACCGAGTGGGCGCTCTATCCACTGAGCTATGAGAACTCATGGAGCATGAGGTTGAAAGTTGTTTTAAGTACCATGATGTGTTTCGTCATTATTGTTTATTGCTCTAATGAATGAATGAATGAATGAACTTTATTTAAGTGTCAGGGTATTTAGCTATGTATTAGCTAATTGTGGACACTAAAAGAACATTCAAAGTACAAATAATAATGATAATAATAATAATAATAATTGATTAATTGAAACAGATCCTACAAGTCTTAAAAATCTATTTTAAGATTTATAATCATTTTAAAAACAGAGAAGGTTCATAATAAAAATCTATTCAAGAAAAATTCTTATTGTTTGTGATACTGGGAATAGCATATGGTGAACTACAGTGGGATTATGTAAATGTAAGTTGCTAAACAAATTGCTGCTACTCAAAGAATCCCTAATCTAGGAATTCTAATAAACCTTGTTTATTTCTTGTCTCTAGGAAAGTCAAAAGCTGGGGCCTCAGGAAAAGCCAGTGAGACTTCTAAAGCCCAAAAGGCTAAGAAGTCTGTCCTGAAGGGTGTTCAGCGTGCACCAAAGAGGAAGGTGCGCACAAATGTTCATTTTTACCGTCCTAAAACTTTGAGCCTTCGAAGAGCTCCCAAGTATCCTCGGCATTCTGCTCCCAGGACCAACAAACTAGATCACTATGCAATTATTAAGCATCCTTTGACAACAGAGTCAGCCATGAAGAAGATTGAAGACAATAACACACTTGTGTTTATTGTTGATGTGAGAGCTAACAAGCCACAGATCAAGGCCTCTGTGAAGAAGTTGTATGATATTGATGCCTCCAAGGTCAACACCCTTATAAGGTACCTAAAATCATGCAACACGTCTTTCTCTTNAATAGCATATGGTGAACTACAGTGGGATTATGTAAATGTAAGTTGCTAAACAAATTGCTGCTACTCAAAGAATCCCTAATCTAGGAATTCTAATAAACCTTGTTTATTTCTTGTCTCTAGGAAAGTCAAAAGCTGGGGCCTCAGGAAAAGCCAGTGAGACTTCTAAAGCCCAAAAGGCTAAGAAGTCTGTCCTGAAGGGTGTTCAGCGTGCACCAAAGAGGAAGGTGCGCACAAATGTTCATTTTTACCGTCCTAAAACTTTGAGCCTTCGAAGAGCTCCCAAGTATCCTCGGCATTCTGCTCCCAGGACCAACAAACTAGATCACTATGCAATTATTAAGCATCCTTTGACAACAGAGTCAGCCATGAAGAAGATTGAAGACAATAACACACTTGTGTTTATTGTTGATGTGAGAGCTAACAAGCCACAGATCAAGGCCTCTGTGAAGAAGTTGTATGATATTGATGCCTCCAAGGTCAACACCCTTATAAGGTACCTAAAATCATGCAACACGTCTTTCTCAATTATTATTTCTCTTATGTTATCAACGTTTATGCTATAAACAAATTGTTTGAAGTTCAGTAGTTCAGTTTTTGTTAACAGCAAGATTTTCTTTCCTCCTTTAAAGCAAAGGTAAAGTTGTTGGAGCATCTGGAGCTTAGCTATCATTGCACAGATAATTTTCTCTAAGAAAGATGTTATTGCAAATTTTTCTCTTTCTGATTGCCACCTAGCCTACAACAAAGCACTCTGTCCACCAGTTAACAGAGTCCCTCCTTTAACCCTTTAAGCCCCAATATCCACATACAAATTCTTCAAACTGATCTCTATATATTTCCTTAAAGAATGTGTTGAGAATTTGATAAAAGATCAGAGCATTTTCTCTTAGATGATCATTTTATTAACTCTCATAACCTAATCTCTTGACAATCTATGGATATTGTTAGGAGAAAATTGATGTTGGTCACCATTGGGACTTAAAGGGTTAATGTCACACAGGCCTAGCAAGACTCCAAAGCCCTTTCACTCCTAACACTACCTTTGTATGATGTGAGTTGACATTGCATGCTCAGTATTAGATCGGTTTTCCTCAAATTTTGCATTGAAAGAATAGTGAATGATCTGCACATCAAAGACGAAGAGTCTTACCCCCCCTTCTACACAAGTCTTCTAGTACGACCCCTACAACTCTATGACCTCTTTGACTGAATGATTTTGTACAACAACCAATACATTAAGCCAAGGGGTATACTAAAAAAAAAATATACATGGCCTCATATATGTAGCCGATTTTTTGAAAACCAAGTACAGTACCTAACAAAATTTTCAGTCATGCGAGTGAAAAGGTGTCAAAGGGCATATTTCTTAAGCCCGAGAAGCTCCAAAATCACAGTAACGAAAGGAAAGGAAAGGAGAAAAAGAAAGAGCGAGGAGAAGGAAAGGAGGAGATGAAAAAAAAAGCAATGGTTGCACTCTTAGTTTTTATAATGGCTACTTTGGAGATAGTTTTTGGCTGAAAAAAACTGTTCGATGCAAAAGGTCCACTTGGTGATAATAATATCCAAAATCTGGCTAGATATACATAGTCTTATTTTGGACATTTCCTACTTTTTTTTGTGTAAGTGCCAAGTATTTGTAGACCTTTGGAATCTCATACTGACTGGCATTTTTTTGCTTTAGACCTGATGGACAGAAGAAAGCTTATGTCAGGCTGGCACCCGATTATGACGCCTTGGATGTTGCAAATAAGGTTTGTGATAAAAGTTTATGTAATTCTTTCCACACAGTTTTGTCATGTTAAAGTGATTTGTCGGTCTTACTTATCATAATTACAGTTTATCACCATGAGTTTTGTAGTTGCATAGAGGCAAAAGGAACTTCAAACAGTATATTTATCTTTCTTCCATCAAATAGGGAATTTTTTGGGCCAAAATCCCTTTCATTATAATTGTGGCTTCTTAAACCAGGGGTCAATTAAATAAAACTTTTACACGTGTAATTTACAAGTGTAGCCATTGTTTTAGAATCTAAGAACAATAACTACACTTGTAAAGTACATGTGTAAAAGTTTTATTAAATTGACCCCAGATCACTAAAGTGTAATGCTCTGTTACTTGTTGTTAAGTACATTAACAGTCAAATAATATAATGATTTAATAACTGTACTTACTCTGTTTATGTTTTTTTAATTCGCAGATTGGGATCATCTAAGCTGGCCAAATGAAAATGAAACAATAAAACTTGATTGTTATTTAATTATTGAAGGTTTTGTGCATTATTAATGATGTTTTAAGCAGACTACCATACAATGATCCACTACAACCACCGCCACAACAACAATATATATACAAGCAAAAGGACAATTAACCTGCAATGAAATTAAATAGCCTAAAGGCTATTGGCTTTGGTAATAACTACCGATAGGAAGCAAATCAAAAAGACTAGGAAGCCAAATTACATGATGTAAATTTCAGTACTAGGGCCAAAAGACATACATGCAAAATGGATATACATTGAACACAAACACACACAACAAAATAGTAGAAACTGCATAAAATTATTGAAAAAATATCCGCCATCTTTACTATCTGACTGCTGACTGCTAACTTTCCATATGATTATTTATGCACCAGTTTTTTGGGGCTGTTGNTAGGTATTTCAAATTAAGCTGAAATACCACTGCTCTAAACCAATCAAATTGCAGAAATTTCTCATGTAGTAGTATAAACAGTCAAATAATATTATAATGATGTAATAACTGTACTTAATCTGTTTATGTTTTTTAATTCACAGATTGGGATCATCTAAGCTGGCCAAATGAAAATTAAACAATAAAACTTGATTGCTATTTAAGTACTGAAGGTTTTTTGCATTATTAATGATGTTTTAAGCAGACTACCATACAATGATCCACTACAACCACCGCCACAACAACAATATATATACAAGCAAAAGGACAATTAACCTGCAATGAAATTAAATAGCCTAAAGGCTATTGGCTTTGGTAATAACTACCGATAGGAAGCAAATCAAAAAGACTAGGAAGCCAAATTACATGATGTAAATTTCAGTACTAGGGCCAAAAGACATACATGCAAAATGGATATACATTGAACACAAACACACACAACAAAATAGTAGAAACTGCATAAAATTATTGAAAAAATATCCGCCATCTTTACTATCTGACTGCTGACTGCTAACTTTCCATATGATTATTTATGCACCAGTTTTTTGGGGCTGTTGGAAAGCTTCTGTCAGACACTTGTGGTGGCGTGGGGGTGTGGGAGGGGAGGGGTTGTTGATATGTTCATGGTAGGCAGGTATATCACTTTCCTCAACTGTTTTTACCACCCAGTACTTTTAGAGCCAGCCTTGAATGTGCTTGAATCATTGCAGGTCCCATTTTACAGATTGTAAAGTGCCTTCATCAAGTGAAATAATGACCTCCTAGTTTCCATCTCCCAAGTATAAGCAGTTACTGTAAACTGTCTTTACTCGACACTCAAAATAATTTAGTTACTGTAAACTGTCTGTATTTGACACTCAGAATTAGTTCTTACGCAAAAATGGCCACAATCTGTCATCATTGTTGTATTTCAGTCGCACAATAGTGTATTTTCTGGTGTGGATGATTTTCATAGGGAAAGCGTATTTTTTTTGTCACACTCTATGCATTTGGGTGAAGGTTTGCCGAGCAACTGGAACCCTTAGCCTAAATGTGCACAAGGCCATACAGCTTAAAAGCTTCATTTTACAGCCATATTATAAACTATTAAGAAACTAAAAGTCCCTATCCTATACCACACTAATTATTGACCACAAACTCCAGTTACTTATCTGTACTAATCAATTTCTTACCAATTTCTGTCATCTATCCCAGGGTTAACTGTCTCAAAACCATCCCAGGATAGCTTAGGTACAAAGGTAAAGGGGTATTTGCCTAGTCCCTAGGGCTCATTACTGCGCGTAGCCTATGCTTTTCAGGTGACGTGGAGTGAGCAAGTTTTTTATTGTCCTGGTCATTCGTCTTGGGTACATCACCGAAATGCATTGATCAAGAAGGTGTGAGAAGATGCTCTACAGGGATGAGGGAAGAGGGATATGCCCTCTCCCCCATATGAGTATCACTCAAAATGTATCTCTTGGGATCACATCATCTTGCATTAAAACTTAGCTGTATTTAACAAATTTACATTTCAACTGCTCATAACTGCTTGGGTTGAACCACTTTACCTATAAAACCAGTTGTGATGTCATATTTTAATGGTCCTAGCCGGTAGCTAATTTTGACACTGAACAAGTGCTTGGCAAGAGATCTTTCCAGGCAGATCCAACAAATGTGATTCAGTTAGCAGGCCAGAGAAAAATGCAGTCATGTCTACTAGCAGAAAATTCTATTAACAAACTTGTTCTACCACACACTTGTATCCCCTTAAAAAGTAATGATCAAATAATAATATTATTATTTTACAGTCCTCTAGCCTGCATTGCTTGAGATAAAATCTATTGATGTGTTTACTTTAGCAAGCAATGGCACATATTTTCTTGAACATTCTATTCCTCAAGGCTGGGCTCATCGAAAAATTGAGTGGAGCCTTGAGCTGTGAATGTATAAAAACTTGGGTGCCGTAATACTTCCCCGCTGAATATCCTTATAGATAGGGTCTCTTCTAAAAGGTTCTGACCAATCTACTTTTCAGAAGAGTTACGATATGCGTAGTTCCTTGATGCCATTGAAAGTTCTTTGCATACTGTGGATAGTGTAGTACATACACTGAACAAAAAGGTCAGACCATGTATGTGAATGGTCACTTACAAGAGGTTAAAATGGAAAATTATAAAACCAGCACAAAATTTGTTTACAAGAGGTTCTAATAATAGGCCTTTTCTTTGCCAAATTTGGTGCTTTGCACTGGTGGCTGCACTGACTTGGAGGTTCTACTGTATTCCTTTAAATGAGTAGATGTGGGACGTGTTTATAGTAGAGATCACCAGTAGTCAGTATGAACAACCACCAACACAAGGTATTTTTGGTTGTTGCTTATCGATGGTGTGATCGTTTGGTATTTTCCATTTTACTGACATAGGCATGTTGCTAACTAGACAGTATCCCAAAAATATATCCTTCCCTTTAAAAGTTAAGCCTAATGTAAAAGAAAGAAACAGCTGGAAAAAATAAACAAATAAAAAAGAACAAATAATACTTTTCTGAAACTGCCTGATTGATAGGGCACGCAAGAGTTTGTCAGAGTGGCCATTTGCTTTTACCATTGCCCTTTATATAGTATGATACTTTTTTCTTTCTCCATGTTCGTTAATGGCATGCAAGCCTGCAGTCTGGCTGACAGAAATTGAGGTGAGAAATATTAAAACCCTAAACATGGCTTCTCGAAAGTCCGCATTTGTTATTTTATACACAGTATGGTTCAGATAATGGCTAAATTATCCAAATTGATTCCTTAGCATTTTTATAAACCATATGTCGGGTTTTTCCTAGAGAAAATCACCAACATACCGATTAAATTCGATTAGGTTCACACAAATAACCTTCAAATTTCCCGCCGGCCATGATGCACTCAAGCTCAAACGCGTGAAGGAGTCTATTCTATTCTGTAGCTACTCCATTTGCAATTAATATAGACATATATCAAGCCACATACCGTCTGCATCTTTAAATCTTGTCTTGAGTAGATATAGCAGAGGTAGAAATGGTAAAAGTTGGGAGGAAATTTTTAGGAAGAAATATAATACGGTCGAAAGTGCCAGGCGCGCATTTTGTGCCAGGACGCACAGCTCAGCCCTGCATTCATAGCGGTCCACCCCGCTCGTTATTCTCCCTCTTTACCGAAAATACACATGGCGCCCAAGGATAAGGGTAAGATTAAGGAATGCTTCGAAGAGACTTTTTAATGTAACAGTGTGATATCACTAAAAGTTAACACTTAGAAAACGTTGTTTGATAAATAAAGAATGACTTTCTTTTGTGACTTAGTCAGTAACGTGTTAAAGGCACGCAGTAAAAGCGCGACAATGTTGGTCGTTCTTTTCCACGTGCATGCTTCCTTGGCAATCTGCTGTCTTTAAAACAGTAGCCAGGAACGTTTCCACTGTGTGAGACGCACTTCTTTGCGTTGATTGGAATATAATTTTCACAACTGTTAACGGTTGAAGCAAAGAGGACTTCAAATAGGTTGGTTAGGCTTTAACTTAATACGAAGGTTGTAGTGGTTAAAGGAAAATAACTCCGAGACAATCCCAAGCCCTTATATTTATATACTGGACGTAGGTATCTAAGCTTACATAATTTACTTGCCGTTCTCCCAACATCTTGAATTCCCTCCATTCAGCCTCTTTTTACGTCATTTGGATGTTGTTTGGTACAGAGGAACCTCGATATCATGAAGCTAAGGGCCAAGGAACTGGCCAATTTTTTAGGCTATAAAAGGGTTTCGTTATATCGAGGTTCTTTTTCATACATTTTACTATTGCTTGGGTAAAAAAAATTGTTCATTATACCAGGGACATAGTTATATAGAGGTTTGTTATGTCGCATTTCCTCTGTAGGACAGTGCAGTGATCAATGCAGTAATCTTTCCTTGATTTTGTCCAGTGTTTGTACTTTTCCTTTGTTTCTTGGCACTGGTCCTTCAGTTGGGGTTGTCAAAAGGTGCCAACAACAAGCTATATTGCTTGCTATGTTTGTAGTGTTACTATTTGCCAGTGCCGTCTACTTTCTAACCTCCTCCTTCTACTTGAATTTTTTTTGATGCTCTGATGATTGTGACTCTGTTGGAGGAACTTAGGCCTGTTAGAAGTCAGATAAGCTATTTATCAATCCAGTTAGATCACCTACTTTGCAACTTTTCAACGTGCCTACCGCTTAACCCACTTTCTACTGAACCATTATTTTGGTGTGTCTTGCTTTGAACATTAACTGCCAATAACTGCCTCATTAAAAAAAATTACTGCTAAAGGTCCAAGTACTCTAGGTAGATATCTATTTTTTTCCTTGAAATTGTTTACCAAGAGCCCAGTCAAAAGTAACTAACAACTGGCAATTTTGCCACTTTCAGTGGAATATTTGTTGCCAAGGGTTCTCATTAAGTGCTGGCAACTGGCCAAAAAACAGGCTACTCTGAGGTTTGAGCCCTGTACTTTTTGGGAAAAAGGGGTAAAATAGGGAATGAAAGCCTGAAATTGCCTACAGTACTTGATTGCTAAGCCACCTACTTTTATGTCCTAGCTGTCTACTTTAAAACTTAATGAGAACCCTGAGGCTGCCTACTCAAAATATTAAGGTTTAGCAATATTAGATAAAAACTGCCCAAATTTAGGCCTTTGCCTCCTTCTTCTCTGGTTATCCTACTTACTTTTGTGAATCGTTTTTACTGGGGTGATGGAAGAACCAAAAAGTGGGCAAGTTTTCCAGAGAAGAAGGTGAGCTGACATAAGGTCAAATTGAATTGATTGTTATTGTATTTAATCTTGGTGAAAAAATGAAAGATTGTTAATTTTAAGCTCGGTGAACAAATGTGAAGATGAAATAATCAGCATACCATGAGCGTGGGACAAAGAATAAATCTGAGTCCCCAACAGGATTTGAACCTATGACCTCCCAAACACCGCACGGGCGCTCTATCCCCTGAGCTATGAGAACTCATGGAGAATGAGGTTGAAAGTTGTTTTAAGTACCATGATGTGTTTCACCATTATGATTTATTGCTCTAATGAATGAATGAATGAATGAACTTTATTTAAGTGTCAGGGTATTTAGCTTTGTATTAGCTAATTGTGGACACTAAAAGAACATTCCAAGTACAAATAATAATAATAATAATAATAATAATAATAATAATAATAATAATAATAATAATCGATTAATTGAAACAGGGATCCTACAAGTGATAAAAATATATTTTAAGATTTATAATCATTTTAAAAACAGAGAAGGTTCATAATAAAAATCTATTCAAGAAAAATTCTTATTGTTTGTGATACTGGGAATAGCATATGTTGAACTACAGTGGGATTATGTAAATGTAAGTTGCTAAACAAATTGCTGCTACTCAAAGAATCCCTAATCTAGGAATTGTAATAAACCTTGTTTATTTGTTGTCTCTAGGAAAGTCAAAAGCTGGGGCCTCAGGAAAAGCCAGTGAGACTTCTAAAGCCCAAAAGGCCAAGAAGTCTGTCCTGAAGGGTGTTCAGCGTGCACCAAAGAGGAAGGTGCGCACAAATGTTCATTTTTATCGTCCTAAAACTTTGAGCCTTCGAAGAGCTCCCAAGTATCCTCGGCATTCTGCTCCCAGGACCAACAAACTGGATCACTATGCAATTATTAAGCATCCTTTGACAACAGAGTCAGCCATGAAGAAGATTGAAGACAATAACACACTTGTGTTTATTGTTGATGTGAGAGCTAACAAGCCACAGATCAAGGCCTCTGTGAAGAAGTTGTATGATATTGATGCCTCCAAGGTCAACACCCTTATAAGGTACCTAAAATCATGCAACACGTCTTTCTCTTGATAATTATTATTTCTCTTATGTTATCAGCGTTTATGCTATAAACAAATTGTTTGAAGTTCAGTAGTTCAGTTTTTGTTAAGAGCAAGATTTTCTTTCCTCCTTTNCTTGTGTTTATTGTTGATGTGAGAGCTAACAAGCCACAGATCAAGGCCTCTGTGAAGAAGTTGTATGATATTGATGCCTCCAAGGTCAACACCCTTATAAGGTACCTAAAATCATGCAACACGTCTTTCTCTTGATAATTATTATTTCTCTTATGTTATCAGCGTTTATGCTATAAACAAATTGTTTGAAGTTCAGTAGTTCAGTTTTTGTTAAGAGCAAGATTTTCTTTCCTCCTTTAAAGCAAGGGTAAAGTTGTTGGAGCATCTGCAGCTTAGCTATCATTGCACGGATAATTTTCTCTAAGAAAGATTTTATTGCAAATTTTTCTCTTTCTGATTGCCACCTAGCCTACAACAAAGCACTCTGTCCACCAGTTAACAGAGTCCTTCCATTAATGTCACACAGGCCTAGCAAGACACCAAAACCCTTTCACTACTAACACTACCTTTGTATGATGTGAGTTGACATTACATGCTCAGTGTTAAATCAGTTTTCCTCAAATTTTGCATTGAAAGAATTATTAGTGAATGATCTGCACATCAAAGACAAAGAGTCTTACCCCCCTTCTACACAAGTCTTCAGACTAGTACGACCCTTACAACTCTATGACCTCTTTGATTGAATGATTTTGTAAAACAAGCAATACATTAAGCCAAGGGGTATACTGAAAAAAAATATACAAGGCCTCATATATGAAACCGTTTTTTTGAAAACCAAGTACAGTATCTAACAAAAATTTCAGTTGTTTGAGTGAAAAGGCGTCAAAAGGCATGTCTCTTAAGCCCGAGGAGCTCCAAAACCATAGTAACGATGGGAAAGGAAAGGAGAAAAAGAAAGAGTGAGGAGAAGGAAAGGAGGAGATGAAAAAAAAAAAAGCAATGGTTGCACTCTTAGTTTTTATAATAGCTACTTTAGAGTTTTTGGCTGGAAAAAAACTGTTCAATGCAAAAAGTCCACTTGGCGATAATAATATCATAAATCCGGCTAGATATACATAGTCTTGTTTTGGACATTTCCCACTTTTTTGTGTAAGGCCAGTATTTTGTAGACCTTTGAATCTGATACTAATTGGCATTTTTCTGCGTTAGACCTGATGGACAGAAGAAAGCTTATGTCAGGCTGGCACCCGATTATGATGCGTTGGATGTTGCAAATAAGGTTTGTGATAAACATTTATGTAATTCATTCCACACAGTTTTGCCATGTTAAACTGATTTGTCGGTCTTACTTATCATACTTATAGTTTATCACCATGAGTTTTCTAGTGGCATAGAGGCAAAAGGAACTTCAAACAGTATTTTATCTTTCTTCCATCAAATAGGGAATTTTTTTGGCCAAAATTCCTTTCATTATACGTGTGGCTTTTTAACCAGGGGTCAATCAAATAAAACTTTTACATGTGTAATTTGCAAGGGTAGCCATTGTTTTAGAGTCTAAGAACAATAGCTACACTTGTAAACTACATGTGTAAAAGTTTTATTAAATTGACCCCCGATCACTGAAGTGTAATGCTCTGTCACTTAATTTTGTTAAGTACATTAGTATAGGTAATAGCATGCTTTGTAGTGATATTTGGCGTAAATACCACAAGTGATATTTCAAAATTGTTATATGTAATTTCACAAGCCATTAGGCAAGTGAAATTTGAGACAATTTTGAAATATCACAAGTGGTATTTAAGCCAAGTATCATGTACAAATCATGCTATTATTTGTTTATACTACTAACCACAGAAGGTTTGAAATTTTCACATGTAGGTATTTCAAATTAAGCTGAAATACCACTGCTCTAAACCAATCAAATTGCAGAAATTTCTCATGTAGTAGTATAAACAGTCAAATAATATTATAATGATGTAATAACTGTACTTACTCTGTTTATGTTTTTTAATTCACAGATTGGGATCATCTAAGCTGGCCAAATGAAAATTAAACAATAAAACTTGATTGTTATTTAAGTATTGAAGGTTTTGTGCATTATTAATGATGTTTTAAGCAGACTACCATACAATGATCCACTACAACCACCACCACAACGACAATATATATACAAGCAAAAGGACAATTAACCTGCAATGAAATTAAATAGCCTAAAGGGTATTGGCTTTGGTAATAACTACCGATAGGAAGCCAAATTACATGATATAAATTTCAGTACTAGGGCCAAAAGACATACATGCAAAGTGGATATACATTGAACACAAACACGCACAACAAAGTAGTAGAAACTGCAGAAAATTATTGAAAAAATATCTGCCATTTTTGGGGCTGTTGGAAAGCTTCTGTCAGACACTTGTGGTGGTGTGTGGGGGGGGGGGGG
>CALNXI010002077.1:60241-75683 GCA_942486025.1 Porites evermanni
GGGGGGGGGGGGGGGGGTTACCCTTATAACAGAATAGGAAAGGCTCTTCAAAACAAGCTATAGCAATGCTGATCAAAATACGTACTTTTGTATTTACTGTTTTTTTTTTTAAATTCAGCTTCAAAAAATTTAATTGAAGTCATTTCAATACAAGCTAGAAGGGGCAAATATAGGAGAGGGGGGAGGGAGGTTAATAAGATGTATTTTATTATTTGCAGGTAGATGGGCCTACTGCCTAAAATAAGCTTGGGGGACTTTTAAGAAACAGTGTATGGTAGTCCACTACATGTAATGTATTAAAAAGTGACATCGTAATGATAAATATATTTAATGTTATCTTAAGTTTATATGTTTTTTACAGAGTGGATCAAAGGGTGTGGACTCTAGTGAGACCAAGAAGAAGCCAACAACTGCTTTAGTGACTTTGGAAGATTTGAAAAAAGTCAAGTTGAGAAAAGTTTCACCAAAGAAAAACAGATTAAGGGTCAAAGAAAATATTGAATCCAATACTGGGACTGATGTAAGTTTGAAGATTCAGCCCCAGAAACCAGAACTTAGGAAAATTAATCAAAGAAAGGATTTACCACAGTGTGTCATCAGTTTGAGGGAGATAAAGAAGGTCACTTTAAAAAAGAGAACGGCAGAAAGTGAAATTGATAAAGTCAAGTTGCGGTAAGCTTCAATATTGTATCTTGATCAGTGGCACATACATATATAACAGGGTGTAAAAAAGTTACTGGTACAGCTTGTCCTTTGGGCAAGCCGAAGCCAGCATTTACCAGCAATAGTTGCAGTTGTAGTAGCCTTATTACAGTCAAGCCTGGTCAAGCATAATAATAAAAATATTCAAAAGTGAATTTGTTAGTAGTTGTAGATATTTCAGATTCATCTCACCCACAGTAAATTAAATTTCTGCCAGCTCAGTTTTCTTGAATTTGATGTAAATTTCTTCAATAAGCAATTTTGTCCCTTCAAAGATTTTTCAGTCGGACAGAATACAGAGAAATCATCATAAAAAATTCACTGCCCATTATGCATGCAGGAATGCAGATTTGAATTTGATATTGGCTCAGTTTCAACAACTAGCAGATTTGTTTTCTCATTTTCTTATTAGGTGATTCATTAATGACACCTAAGGGGTCATGCGCAACCTGGCAGGACTGTAATAAATTTACATGAAGTCTTATAAAACAGATGTGTCTGTCACATGTTGGTGAGAGACATCCAGCTTGAAACTTATGTCTGTTTTTAGGGATTCTCTGAAGAGTTTCCATTTATTTTACAGAACACCTGAGGAAATGATCATTACAAGAAGTAAGCTACGAAAAGTGAACATTACTCGAAGCCCTGGGGGAACTCCTTTGGTTTCTAATAGAAATAAGGAAAATGGAACTGGTCTAACACCAATGATGACAAAAGCACTGCAGAGGAAATTCCAGGTAAATACGATTCCATTTGAGAATCCATTGATTTATTGGTAATCATCAGGATGATTCAGAGCTTATTTTATTGAGATGATGCACGAATAGTTTTTTAATAGTAATGTTTCTGATTTATAGCAGGCTCATCCTTATTCTTCACCAGATTCACCAACAGCAAGAAGAAGCAAGGTACATACTTGAGTTGTAAAGTGTAAAATGTTACATCTCAATTCACACATATTTACTAAAAATAGCAGTGGCGAATCCAGGGGAGAGCCCCCCTTATTTTTGACCAAATGGAGGCCTGAAGGGCAGGAAAATTTTTTGACACTGTCACCCCCCCCACCCCCCCTCCTTATCTGAAGGTCTGGATCCGCCACTGCTACATGTACCTTTAGCTGTTTCTTATTAAAAGTCCAGTGATGTGTTCAAAGTGGAAATGAGATTTTAAGATGCTTATTATGTGTACTAATAGCTATCATATGTTGTTAAAATTCTTTCCATAATATAAATATTTTGTTATTTAGTTTTACTTAATACATGTATTGNTGCTACATGTACCTTTAGCTGTTTCTTATTAAAAGTCCAGTGATGTGTTCAAAGTGGAAATGAGATTTTAAGATGCTTATTATGTGTACTAATAGCTATCATATGTTGTTAAAATTCTTTCCATAATATAAATATTTTGTTATTTAGTTTTACTTAATACATGTATTGGTATTTTGAGCCACAACAATTTGCTGACTGTCCCCTTTGAATTCGATCAAGTTCAACCTAATGTGTCTCACTGTTGGGAGTGTTTTTCCTGAAAGCCCATTGGTAATGCCCCGCCTAAAATACCATAACTGAGAACAAAAGTCTCTCATTAAGGAAGTCTGGGGACCCACTCCCTTCAGAGGATTAACCCATTTACCCCTGAACGCCCTTAACCACTCTTGCAGATCCACGGCCCTTGCACTGCTTGTGACCCTATCAGTTTTATTCATCATAGGGAACTTTGACATGTTGTAGGATAAAGAGATCTTAATTTTGCATTAAAATGATCCTAAAATAGAGAGAAAGAAAACAGGCCAAGAAAAGTGAATGAAGATAGGGGAGGGGATAGAGAAAGTGAAAGGTACCAATCAGTAGGTTCCATACAGCTAATAATAGTCGTCATGTATAGTTAGCAGTTATTATTATTATATTAATTGTTGATAAATGAATTTTATTTCTTTTCAGAGTTTTTCTCCAATGGCTGACTTTTCACCAAATACTCCAAGTCCTTTATTAATAAATAAATTTTAATTCTATGGAGAAGACAAGAAGTGATCAAAATCACAATTTTTATTCTCAGTGAAGTAATTAATTTTTAGTTTAATGGCTTTAAAAGTTCACATTTCAGGGTTTTTTATCAGGGTCTAATTTTTCTAGTCTTTGTAATATTCTTTTTCAATATTATTCTGTTTCAATCTGAGTATGGTGTACCGTTTCATAAGTATATAGACCTATCAGATGACTATATAGCAGAATATTGTATACGTATACCAAACTAATAAATATTTTTCAAGGTCCCAATATTTTTATTGCCCCATGTACCTGTACGCAGTCAGATCAAACTGATCCCATGCACTGTACAACTTACTCCCCAAGTTGTACAGTTGCTCGAACTCTCCAACATCATATGTATAAGAATAATTACAATAACAGAAATGCAAAAATTAAATCAGATTTGAAATTAAAATGTCTTTTATGCGTTCATGTTTATAATGCAAATATGAGAACTTTGATGCAATTAAACAACTTGAGTGCCTAAACAGCCATAAAAGTGGTGCAATGGAAAGCCTGGTTTAATAGCATGGTCCCTGTTTCGCCTGATTGGGACTGTCTTGCTATGACTCCTGCTTATCCTGTTCTGAGTCCATTCCCCAAACCTCTAAAACTGTTGTGTGTCTTTCATTTTTTTGAGTTGGTTATTTGGGGGGGTGGGGGAGGGGGTAACACTGAAGACTTCAACTGAAGACTATTTTGTTCTCGCCCGAGGGAAGCTGAAACCGAGCCCAAGATCTAAGATGGCGGCGCTCGCACGTAACTTAAGGATAAATCAGTTTTTGAAAGTTTTTCAATCTTGTAGCGGTCGACTGCTCGTAACCCAGGCTTCAGAAAAATGCTTTGCAGACATCAAGTGCTCCCCACTGCGAAAAAGAGGTCTATTAAAACTGAAAGGAAGAGATACCATTAAGTTTTTGCAAGGACTTGTGACCAATGATGTAGAGACGTTCCAACTGGAAGCGGAAAGAAAAGCAATGTATGCTTTTTTCTTAAATTCTAGTGGTCGAGCATTGTACGATGTCTTCCTCTACAAACATCGCGGTACCGAGGAATCGCCGGCATTTTTCCTCGAGTGTGATGTGGGTGCAATTTCAGACCTGATGAAGCATTTGAAGATGTTCAAATTACGCTCTAAAGTGGATATTTCTCGTGCGGAAGATTGCGAGCCTTGGGTGATTTTTTCCCCTTCCGGTGCTGTAGATTTGCAACACCCATCAGCTCGTTCAGATATGCTGGTACTTGAAGAAGACCCCAGGGTAAAACTGCTGGGATTTCGAATGGTGCTGCCAAAGGGTTCTAGCCCCTGCGTGTGTTTTGACGATATGTATGAAACTGGAGATACTTTTGATTATGACGTACATAGAGCCAAGCTTGGAGTTTGTGAAGGGGTGGATGAAATACCACCAGGAAATGCGATGCCTCTGGAGTATAACATAGGATATTTAAACGGAGGTAAGGTGCACACCATGTGTCCAAAGCATTGCAGTCCCCCCCCACCCCCCACCTTAACATACTTGCATCTCCAACTATCCCTGTAGGGGGTAGTCTGGTTATCAGGCCTTCCTTAGGGGTTAGGGGAGGAGATTTGAGCAGGGAGGGGGAAGAGAAAAAGAAACTTTGTTTCCCTTTACTCTCTCTCCTTTTCACATCTCTCATCACCCTTTCTCCCAGAAATGTCTGATCCTCAGGCCATGGGTTTTGATCTGACAGCCCCTTAAAGTCATTAAATGACAAAAGGTAATTAGGGATAGGGTTACTGGAGGTTGATGTTTTCCCCAGGAAAAGGTATTTAGGGGTTTGGATTTGGGACCTAAGTTGAGCCCCAGGAATGGGGGAAGGAGTGTAGGCAAACTCAGGGCACCTGGACATTAATAGGAAAGCCAAAGTGAAATTCGTAAATTGTAGAAGACAGCTTCATGTAAAATTATTGCTTCCAAAGAGGATGGCTCTTTATGTCAATATTTCCTGGGCATAAATTTTAAATAAATGTGTAATAGTTTCGAAAGAAACTCTGGTTTTTCATTAGCGGAGGAAGAAAGTAATAAAACACCAAGTGTTTTAAAAACAGGCGTTTGAATTTTTTTATAGTGGTAAAATGTTGACTTTGCATTGTCAACTCAATTGATAAAACCATGTTTCTGTCCCGCGCATTCCCTGTCGCCATCCTGGGGCTTATTATAGACAGGTGCATAAATGAGTGTAAAAAGTCTTTAGTAGGTAGTCTTTTTGGAAGTAGGAGAAAGGACTAATATAGTGTATGAGGAACCTTGATCTTAGTTAGGCTGAAGTTTTGTAATGAGATTTAGTTGTATGATGTTAATGAGGCTTATTACCTATAATTCTTGCAGTGTCTTTTAACAAGGGATGCTACTTAGGCCAAGAATTGATCGCAAGAACACACCATACTGGTGTTGTAAGAAAGCGAACAGTACCATTAAAACTAATGGATCCCAAAGCAGAGTCAAGTCATTTTGAGTCAGGTGCTCGGGTAAGCACATCTGAAGGGAAGGCTGCTGGCAAGCTTTGCATGGTTTATGGACAGTATGGGACAGGGCTCATGAGACTGGAGATGTTAAAGAAAGAAGAGAAATTTTATGTTAAGGATAAAGAGGGCAAGGATATAGAGCTTGTGGCATCAACTCCTCAGTGGTGGCCATGCAAAAGACATGAAACATAACATGTACTCTCCACAAGGAACCAATAATTTACATCACCTGTCAGTGAATGAAGTTCTCTGATATGGGATGGTTGGAAAATTCCCTGGCTGTCACTAAGAGCTGGCATGGGAGCCCTATATTTCCCCTTGCTACTATCAGCATGACCCTTTGACTGCTTGCATGGAAAACAAGATGAAAATGGAACTCAAAAGACCTTCCTAGCTGTTTAATTCCCTGCTTGCTGATCGCATATACCCAGGAACTGTTAGTGACAGTCCTACACTATTAAAACTCATTACTTATGTCACAATACTGTAGTGTTGAAGGATATTTACAGTGTCTGCAATTTGGCATCCTTAAGTGTTGGCCACTTAAGGGTTGACAAGACAAACAAACAGTTCCTCAAGACTAGTAGATGAAGTCTCACTTGAAGTGCTGCATTTTTACACAGGGCATTACTCCTTCACGTCTATAACTAAAGTTACACCAATCTTATTCTTTATACTGTCAAATGATGAATCAATTATTGACTCATTTACAGTATAAAGATGATGTCTGCTTGTCTGTTTTAGTAAAATAATGTGAATGTTCCATTTCTGGACAGATAGAATAGCTTTAGTTGAAGTCAGTGTTCTTGTAGGATGGTATCCAAAAAGGTTAAAACAAAACCCTCCAAATCCATAACTGACTTGCAGTACTATTTTTGAAAAAAAGGATGTCAGAGTAGTCCAAGACCTGTAGAAATTATTTTTGATGTTAACCCAAAGGAAACTAACAACTTCTAAGGAATTCTGTTGATACAATATTTACTCTCTTCTGCTCTTCAAAGTAGAGATCAAGCAGCCTTAACTGAAACTGCCTTTCTACACTTCAGAACCTTGGCATAACAAAATTCCTAAGTATTGGGATTATGTTAAGTTTTACAGGGTTACATTGTATTAGAATCCTGTTCCATACTTACCTGGTGTCAAGTATATATTTTTATATATTTATTATCATTATTTTTTTCTCTTGCTTATGTCACTTTACTGCTAGTAATACAAAGTCATGAAAATCTCCCCAATTTTGGAAAAAGGAGCCCCACATTGCTTTGGGTCCATAAGAAATGCATGTCATTTCTGTGGTCCTCATCCTCTAGAGGTCTAAGCTACCAAGCCCAAAGTGTCCCCCCTAGATTTTAGTTACAGGTGTGGTAGATATTGGCCAGTGCACCAATCCCCCTCTCCTCCCTGGCTCTTTTTCTATCTGCCAAAAGAGAAGGAGAATGACAAAGTGACTTTACGATAACTTAAATGTTTGCTGCAAAGAATTGAGCTCTCCTTTATGGCAGCAAGTTAGATACCCAGCTACTCTAGCTAATAGTTGGGATTGTAGGTAGATCTGACAGAAATACAGTTACAGTCATTTGGGCTTACACGCCTAAATACCCTTAAGAAAAAAATAAAATGACCTGATTCACCTATAATAGTGAATGGCCAGTAAAATTATTCAAAGATGAAAAGCTTTCTAAAAATGAACACCAAAATATCATTGACTATCATGCCATCTTTACAGCCCCCTTGTTGTTTATCTCAATGACTTTCAATGCTCTGAGAACCTGAAAAATAAAACCAGCAGAGACAAAAAATAACGCTATGATCATTACTTTTCATTACATGTACCTCCAGGCCAAAAGGCCTTTGACGACAATAATATTGTTGATCTCATTGTAAAAAAGTTTGTCACAAATAGTTGAATTTTGCTGCATGCCAAGCCCATTTTGGCCACAGTGTTAAATAATTATCTTTAATGATTTTGAAACTCTGATTTTCCCATAGTAAAGGTTAAGGATTTAATGTGCCTTCTAATGATTCATATCTCACTGAGGAAGAATTCAGCTGTATGGCCAAGTGATCAGAGTGGTCAGTGGACTTGCAATATGGTAGTCTGGCACTGACCTTTAGCTGGATAATTTTTACTCCTGGTCACCCTAGCCAAATGGTTTGCAAACCTCTAGCTACACAGCAAGCAGTGGTTTCTCCAGGCCAGACTTAACATCCAGTCAAGAGAAACCACTGCACTCAGGGTAACCTCTAGCTGCCAGCTGTGTTTCTCAGAACCTTCTGGTCCCAGGTGTTCAAAAGGTGGCTAGCACTATCCGATGGATAAATCTCTATCCAATGGATAAGGCAGCGGATAAGTATTTGGGAAACCAGTTAGGAAACCAATAATAATAATAATTATTGGTTTCCTAAATACTTATCTGCTGGATAGTGATTTATCCAGTGGATAGCACTATCCAGCGTTTGAACAACTGGGGCCTGATGTTAACTTACACATTTTTAGAAGGGCCACATGAAAAATACTGGGTCACACATAATACACTTATTAAATAAATACATATTAGAGTAAGAAGAGACGACCATTTTAACAAAACCAAGTGCGCATGAATACAACCAGTATTCACACAGTCATATTAATTTTGGTATAAATGGCATATCTACACATAACAGGCGTAGCATGCAATCCCTACCGATCTGTATCATAGCTGAATAAAAATAGGCAAAAAAGTATCATTCTCAAATTGATTCTCACATAATGATAAGCTTTGACGTATCATTAATTGTTTGCCAAAGATATAAAAATGTGCTGTAAATTAAATCACCAAATACTCACCCCACGTAAGGAATTGGAAGGAGGAGGAAGGGGTCTCAAAGACCAAAAAGATGGTAATTTCTAGAGGGTTAGACGGTCATGGGGAGGTATCAGTGGTTATTTTCTGGAACTTTGCATTAATTTCTATTCATTCAGCAAGCCAGGCAGAAAAAGATTACCTTTAATTTTGCTTCTCCAGTTGCACCAGTTACCTTGAGCCCCATTTTTGTCATTTCTTTAGGAGTGAGACTAGAACTGATTATTCAAAATGGAGAAAAAATCAGTCAATTTGTTTGGTGAGAAATATAAAATATTAATATTAATATTGTAAATAATACGAATAATATATTCAGTACTGTAACTTGGAAATCAATGTGTGTAATGATGTTACATGTTCATTGTAAAAACTATCATATTTAGTAACAGTGCTGTGTTGACCAAAACACACACAGCAATACATGTACCTGTTTTTGTTTTTCTTAAAATGTTGAAAAAGGACCTCGTAAACCTAAAATAGTAAAATTGCAAATCTCTATAAGTACATGACAGAATAATCAACCCTTGATTTAATGAATTTATAGCATGAATATTTCTTGTTTTGGGGGGTCATTAATGAGAATTTAGAGGTGTCTTGTTTCAAGCAAAGTTAAAGTTAACCTTTTTGGCGATTGTAAAAAAATTGCAAAATTAAAGACCGGAAAATAAGAATCCCCATGAAATTTAAACACGCGAATTTTAATACCCATATAAAATTCAATCACAGAAAAAAATAATCTACATTTAATAACAACACCATGATAATTATGTATCAACAAATTCACAAATTATTTAGTGATTTGCCTGGCAAGTTTCATTCTGTATCTTCTGTTGTGAAAAAACATTAATTTATAAACTAAGATTTCACATGAAGTATAGAATCTAGCTATAATCTTCATGTTCCAGTTTATCTAAAAGCTCAGACTTTTCAAAAAATAAAATGAAGTTGAGAACGCTTTAATCGCAAAAATAAAACCCTGCAAAATACTGCCTCTCCAAAATCACAAAATTAAGTACCAATAAGATATTCCAGTTTGGCATATGAAACCATTCATCAGCTAGATACCTATACCTTGTTGACATCTGCCAGTTTCACTCGGCCTCGCACAAGGTCTGACACTGACAGAAATTCTTTTTCATCTATTGCAATAAATTCCTTTCTTCCTCTTGAAACAGGTTTTGTAACAGTTTCTGAAACAAAATGATTCGTGTATATTAACAAAGTTATTGAGTGTTAAGATTTTAAAAACTGATAGATGCATCAATTGTATTTTACATTAATTTGTATCTCTTGCATGTACATGGTTTTGTATAAAAACTGCAGTACCTAGTTGAGGTTGTTTTCCTCTAGTTTGATCAACGGATGTATTGTTCTCTTTGTCTTCATCATGGACACTCTGTTCTGAACTTGTTGTGTCTATTTAAACAACATGAAATCTTAAATTGATCAAAGACAAATGGCAAAGACTACAAGACTTGGTACATATCAGTTTGATTTCTGCATTTACATACCTATTCTTAAACGTGTTTCTAGTGCTCTCAAAAACTGCTCATCAGCGTTTGAATCTAAAACCTGATAAGGCAAAAGAGTAAGAAAGAGTTAAAAAATTTATACCTTTTTCTAGAAATTGAAATTTAAAGTATTGTACTAGTTACAATAATATTGAGTCACTGTGTTACTGTTTCTCAGTTATGAAATAATTTTGTATCAATGAACCTTTGAAAATCTTTTATAATAGATGACATGTTAGACTAAGTAAACCTACTGAGAGTCCAGCACACTTTTGCAATTGACGTAAAAGATCCTGGCAAGCCAGCATTTGATCCGTAAGAACGTCTTTGATTTCCTATTAAAACAATCACAATATAAATTACAAGCATGCACTTATTTAACCCAAAATTTTAAGATTTGGGTGAAGACAAGATGAGTGATGACAAGATGAGTGTAACTATTTGGTGTCATTGACAATCATTGACTCTAAAAATAAAAATGTAAATTAATTTTTATAAACAAAATTTTATACTTTGACAATCTTAGAATAATTTCAAAATACAAACATACCATTTTATTGCTACAAAACAAATAAAAATATTATTAACAGAGGGCACTATATATCGGGGTATAAACTTAAATATGTCACCCAGCTGTTACTGTCTCTGAATGTACAGAAGTGGTCAACTTTTTTTACTAAACTTTGCCAGGTTACACCACTGTACTAACAATCACGAGACTTAATATGAAGAAGTTATATTTCTTTCATAATTTTCTTTCGATTGATATATGACATACATGGAGAGAGGTCGTCCCCCTTTGACCTATTTTTCAAAAGAGCGTCTACTAATTCTATTAGGATTATTTCAGTCAAATGCACCCTGTATTCAAAGACTGTACCTCCTGTTTAGAGCAAATGCAGGATGCTTCTTCAGAAAGGCTCTTAAATCGTTGTTTGGCTTGATTTATCCTCTTCAACAGTTTGATGGGATTCAGCTGAATAATATATTAAAACCATTAAATCTTAATACCTTTAAAGGAAATGAATCAGTTGCTTCCTGCAACCAATACCTCAAAAAAAGGATCGACTGAAGTAGATTACAAAATATTTTGAAATAAATGTGTCATCATATTCATCAAATCAATTAGATTATGATATCTTTGAAAGGGATATCACTGTAAGATGAGGCTTCAATAATGTTTAAATGGATTAATTTCATAAGGTTAGAACAGCTTGATTCTCAGAAGATCTTAGGCACAAGGAAGTGTGATCCAGGTACCCCCAGTTTATCTGAGAACTAGGTTAATCCTTGATCTTTAATTAACCCAAAATTTTCAGTGCATGAAAACTGTAGCCCAGCCTTAGTTCTGTGGGCAGTATATAATTCAGATCATCCACACAGCACAGGATCTTTCATCAGACTGACATTTTCCCTGTACTGTTTGATTGTTATTGGTGTGCTTGTTTTTTATTGTTGTTGTTGTTGTTGTTTTTTTGTTTGACTGCACATTTTTTCTAAGTATATTCTGCAAAATTGTATCTTTAATCATTAATGTTTAATCACAGTTACACTGTACATCCTCAACTACATAAATGCAAGGCTTAGAGTACTGGCTGGTCAATTGACAATGTCAAGCCAGAGTGGGGTCTTGACAGGCCAAAAGCTCCACTCGCTGGTCACATGGAAAGATGATGCAAACTCTTATTCTTTAGTAAATACCCAAATCCTCACCTGTAAATCTTAGATATTTTTGTCTCTCTGTAAAACTTATGCAATCACATTCATTAAGATCATATTACAAAAGGATTAGTTCACTTTTGTTCCAATTTTTTGACCGGTCAGAAAATGAATCTTGACTAAGCAAAAATTTGTCTGGCCAGTCATCATGTCCGGCCACCATCTGAAAATTAGTTTGAGCTCTGTAAATGTAATTGATTACAGGTTATATCATCAACATACTTCATCTTGACAACTTTCTGAAAACTGCTGAGAGAACTCTGTCTCCAGTCTGAGGGAGATGTAGTTCAGGTCTGACTCAGCCTTCTGAAACTGTGTAATTCAGAGAAAGACAACCAATACAAATTGATGATATAGGTGATGGAAGTGTCTTGTTTAACATAATTAAAAACATGTGCAAGAATGGATGCTTGAAAATGACAGAGTAATGAGAATAATTCAAATAATGTAGGACAACTGTTTAAGCAAAATTCGGGTTATGTTGTATGTGTTGAAACTGAAAAATTAATAAGTATAACAAAGCATAGATGACAGTGGATAAACAACAGAACATAAAACCTTCAAATTTTGAAGATTTCTGATTCAGAAATAAAGCAAAATTTGCTACATTCAGCTTGTCCATTTCTTGCAATACTACAATACATTGATTACAGCAGAATGTTTTAATTTAGATTCAGAGATGCAGCAAAATTTGCTACATTCAGCTTGTACATTTCTTGGGATGATACAATACATTGATTACAACAGAATGTTTTAATTAACTGTTCAAATTATTGTTACTTTTGCATAAATTCCAGCAAGGAAAAGAATTTCCGGGAGGAAAGACTCCAGTGCAACCATAAGGATCCATATGTATATTAGGGCACGTTTACTTTTCAACTTAAATTTTTTTGTATTTGGCGCCAAAAACTGTCTCAAGCAAAAACAACTTTTTGTATTTGTATTAACAGAACACAGAGGAACAGAAAGCGAATTGACAGTATAATGAGCATAAAATTTGTGTTTCAAGAGGGATCGAGTGGAAGTAAGAGAAAAAAAAGCTGATATTACCAAGGCTTCAAGCTTGTCTACCGCAGGCTCCATGTCAACCATTTGCAATTCAACCACCCGTTGTGTACGACACACGAAAAATACTACTTGGACCCAGGACCTATCACCGTTTTGACGAGACCTTCCGTTTAGCTTTTCAGGGAGGGTTGATTAAAGAAAAAATTTCCTGCGAAAAGGCCCATTATTAGATGGCACCCACCCCCTTAGGAAAGTAATTTACTGGCAATCGTGGTGCTCCGCTACAGTTGATTAGCTCTGAGTTCCCATTAGTAGTGAGTTTAGAACGGATAAGTCTTCTGATTTCAAGTCGTCAAGACGCAGTGGCCACGGAAGAAAGTGTGCGACGGTCCTAATGTTTAAACCTGAAATATGGGTTCCTTATTATATTTTAATTTCAAATCCAGCCACTTCTGTTGCGTCTACTTAAGTTTAAAGGGTTACTTCAGAGGATTATACCAAAACTTGTTTTTGACAAGAAAATATTCTGCGGCAAAAATAGCAAGATTTCTCAAGATCTTTAGAAAACTAGCCGTTCATGTGTGGTAGCCCTACTGCCTGTAACAGTTCCCCTGTAATCAAATTGTGTAAATACTTCGTCATGATTGCGTCACTTTCACATGTTCGTCATTCGTTAATGACGTCATTATGTCCTCTGTTATCTAGATCCTGATGGTGAAGCTAAGCTGACTGAACCAATCAAAATTCGAAGCAAATACCTTTTGCCAAGCGTCTCTTTCACTTTGTGGTTGGGCCAGTCAATGTTGGCCCTTACAACATCGCCCTCTGTAAAGTCAGCCGATTTGCGACTCTTATGTTCCCCTAGCCTGTTCCAGGCGTTCAGATAGGTACAGCTTAACTCGCTGCCCACTTACCGCCGCGCTCTACCGTATCTGGACGCCTGGAACAGGCTAACGTTCCCCATAATGAAATTTCTTTTCTCCACATTTCTTTTCTTGCACAAGTATTGTTTCCGATTTCTCTTGGAACTAACAATTGTACCTTGAGAGACTAAAAACAAAACTAAAGCAAAATTTTGTGAGAAAACAAATTGCATTATTGGGAACTTGAATGTCGCAGATTTTCCTTTCCAGAATGCCTTCCCGAGAATGCTTCGAACTTCGCTGCTCCAGGTAATCACGCGCGTCGTCTCGCAATACGCTTCGAACTAAAGCGCCTGTTGCAGAAGTGTTTCCGGCTTCAACGAGTTCGAGGAAATCACAATAGTTTTCGTTCTCAGACTTGTTCGTTTCTTTTATTTCAAATACTTATATTATAATATTAATTTCATAAACATTGTACAATGGACGAACGCTTGAGTGACTTGTATTATATACAAAACGAAATGCAGTGCATGTTGTAAGTCCAAAATACTGAATACGGAAAATAACCTACACCAGGAGCCTTCCGAGCGAGGGCACAAGAAAGCCTAGACTAGCTTGCTTGCGTGTAAGCTTCCAGAAGCTATACTACAACTCCTCTCTTGCTGCTATTATATTAGTGGAAAATACTTTACTCTTTCACCGCGATTACCCAGTTCGATAAAAATGGTCAATCTTCCTCGCTAGAATATTCCCATACAATTCTATATTTGTTGTTTAATATCAACAAAAATCTATCTATCTATCGAGTTAGCTTTCGCAAAGACTTACTGGGGACACACCGTTCAGCTATTAGGGAGCTTAAGCAACGACGACGGTGACGGCAACGAGAACGGCAAAAAAGCAATAGGTTTAGATAAGCAAAACAACAACTTTGCACGTGCATCACGCTTTTTTGTACATTTCTTAGCCGTCGTTGTTTCGACTACAACGTGAAAGTGACTAATTTCACGTTCTGTCGAGGACGGGAACATAAGACAACAACTCTCCTTTTCTTTTCCTCAACTTTGGTACAATCCATTAGAATTCAACTCTAAAACAATTTACCAGCTTTTCCGTGTCCCCAGTAACAGTCCCAGAAGTCTTTGCGAAAGTTAACCCGACCCAGTTCCGTTCTCGTTCAAGATGGCTGGGACGTCGTCTTTGGTATCCGCATGATTACTGAGTCTTCTCAAATATGGCTTGGCTTTTAAAGTCCTCACGCCTGTACACGTTCTACAGGCATCCCCTTCAGCGGGAAAATTCACTTGTAAAATAATAAATTAATTGTGACTCAGTCTTCCATTCTTTATAGAGCTGGGAAAACCGAAGGTGTATCTCTTTGACAGTCATTGTCCTTCCCAGTCTTCCTCAGTGTCAGTATGCCTTCTTAAACCTTTGTAGCGCTTTGACACATTCGCGATTTTCACATATTAACGGGTGTTCACTACACGGGCAATCTGAATTTACTTTACAGAGACGCTTGAACACTCCAGGGCACTGAAACAAAACAAACGCACACGAGTGAGCCAAACCATGATAAAAAAGGTTTTCCCACTCCTTACTCTATACATATTTCATACATAAGATACTGACGAGGAAGGTTTCTTTGAAGATCAATAGATTTTATTTTTAGGGATTGTTTCCAGTAGTTACTGTTCCGGTCATAATGTCGTTTTTTTTTCCTTTATACTAAGCCGACACGGAAAAATGAAAGTCTCGTGAATAGTTTTGTAGGTTAACTCCCGTTGATAGCAGTGTCGCTTGAAATTCTAACTAAAGCAAACATAAATCAGTTGATAGCCAGGACTGACTTTTGTAAAACTATCTTTTATTTATTCCTCCAAAGTCGAACTACCTGGCCTTAAACAAGTGTCAATATTTTGTGATATTCAACTTACTGGTTGAAGTGACATGATATGATGAGGACTTTGTCTCTCGCATCTGTTTTCACTATTGCAGGTAAGCGTCTCTTTGGCATTATGGTGGTTCACACATACACATTCTGAGTCTTTACTACAGTTCCGGCCCTCAACTTTAAAGCACTAAAAGAAATGTTAACCAGCCTTTCATTAAATACAATCAGTTGTGTAAAATGTGTCTCCATATCTACTGGCCCTAGCTTTTTTTAAGTTCACTACGACTGCATTAAAAAAAAGGAAAAGAGGAAGAAAAACTACCCCCCCCCCCCCCCCCCCCCCACACAAACAAACAACTAACACATACCTGCGCGGCGGCAAAAAAA
>CALNXI010002077.1:76040-89925 GCA_942486025.1 Porites evermanni
AAAAAACTCTTGAGCTTTACTACAACTCCCGCCCCCAAAAAAAAAAACATAAAAAAAATGTTAACCACCCTTTCATTAAAAAAAATCATTTTTTTAAAAAGTTTCCCCAAATCCTCTGGGCCCAGCTTTTTTTAAATTCACCACGACTTCATTAAAAAAAAAGAAAAAAGGAAGAAAAACCCCCCCCCCCCCCCCGCCCCCGAAGAGAAAAATTTAATTAGCTCCGTGCGAGGTTGGGAAAAAACACATCCGAGCTACGAGAGATTCATAAACGGGGCGCGGTGTCATTCAATAATTTGCTTTTGCGGCGTCACTCCACCACACCCTCACCTTGGCTTACCTTTTTTGCCTTTACACATTCGCGATCTTCACAGATTAAAGGTTTTTCGCTGCATGGACAATCGTCATGTACTTCACAGGTTCTCTTGAACACCCCGTGGCACTGAGAAAAAGAGCACTGTTGGTTAGATAAAGGCAAGGCAATTCAGTGTTACCTTAATTGATGTTCTCACCAGCTGCTTAGCACTGTGGCAATGGCTCATATCACTTCCTTGATATCAAACGGTAATTTGAAATTATTGTACGGCCCTTTGATTTCATGCATGATACTACCACTTCAAAGAGGACAGACGGCAAATTGTTGTTGCTCGAAATATCTAAAAGTCGTAACTGTTCATCAGTAGGATGCCTAAAATGTGTGCAATTCCACAATTGGTTTCGTAACCATTAAATCCTGTACCAGTTGTAGAACATTTTAGGAGAAGCCACCCACATTGTGAGCACAGTTACGTAAATATGAGTTCCCTTCTGTAAGCAGCCTCTAGCATATAGCAAATATAGACCATTTCTAATTCCCCCTAACATAATCCACCCCCATCGGAAAGTACAGGCTCTTTCTTCATTAGGCATCGTATTGATATAAAATACCCGGACGAGGGGATCGAAACTGTAGGTACGGTAGTTAAGGAGAACACCGGGCGGTTTTAAATTTGTTTCAACTCCTTCTTATACACTGGGTGTACCGGCCGAGCACCCTGTAGGATCAGAATCATAGATGATCCAGTGCGCCAGCCACTGAGAACCACTTTTTGTTGATCAAAATAGTTAAGTTTAGTTTACCTTACTTTATTGGGTAATACACAGTTTATCAAAAGCGATAAATACTCAATGAAGTATAAGGGAAAGTCACGAAGGGGGCACTCAGACCCATGCGACGCGCCCACCCAAAGGAATACAAGTTAATATAAACACAAAACAGACATATTTAAACACGCACCGGTTGCTTTCTTATGATATCATCAAGAAACACTGATCTCTTGCATTTTTTCTGCCAGTTACAGATCAGCGTTCCATTATGGCGGTTCACGCAAGCACATTCATCGTCCTCCATACAGCGCCGACCCTTGACTCTAGCGCACTGAAAATTAAAAAATAAAGGAGCAACTTTGACAATAGATCTTCCTCCACTATATTTTCTATAGAGACACTAAAAATCGTGATGTATTACTTCATTTAATTATTTTCTTTTTAGTACGCCTCTGTAATAATATTTATTTTTTCATCTAACGACTTTACTTGGCCCCTCATAAACATCGGTGTACATCTGTAAACATCCGTTAGAAGGGATGAAATGCATATCGGAAGTCACTTCTTAATATAAAGAAAGTTTATAATTTGCGCTTTAGTCCCACTGTAAATAGGTTAATTGGGAGGGATCATCTTCCCTGATTCTCGACAATGCCAACGCCCAGTTTAAAGGCTAACGAAAGGCCCTCTCTCCTCAGAAGAGGCCACTTTGTGTCGTGGGGGGGAGGCTATGCTATTCTTGTTGGGTACCCAGCGGTAGCCTATGCAGAGCAGAGAGCGAAAGGCCTAAGCTTAAGCCACATAAAGGGCATAATATTAGTAGACTGTTACTTAAACCAGTTGTAGTGACAGCTATGAATACAACCATTATACATATGTAATATAACTGCTTAAGTGACACGTCTTTTGAACAATGAATCTTAGTATAGCTTACGCCTGTGTGGGCTGAAGCCCTTATGCTATTCATTCACCGGATGCAAAAATACCAAAGTACCTTCTCTCAAATATCTGCATGGCACTTCAGGACGCTCTTGGGGGGTTATAATGGTTTTAATACCGAAACAAGCGATGAAAAGAGAAAGAAGGTTAGGTTGTGCCAAGTTATTTGAGTATTGACAAGGTACGATATTCATTCGACCCAAGGTGAAAAAGAGCTAAGCTGAAGGACACTGTCGGTGTTCTCTTCTTCTGTTTACAGGAAAAAGCCACGCAAATGATTTTGCGGCAAGAGGGAATGTTTTGCAGCTGGCCTAATAATATATTTCTTTCTTGTTAACGGGGGAGCAGTTCACATAGAACCACCTCTCCATCACAGTCTAAACTGTGGCCAACGATCGATGGACCACATCTTAGGCACTTTCAAGCAAGCAAACGCAGTCCCAGGTTAATACCTGTAATTCGCATTTGCTTTCACATTACACTGATAATTGAGCATCATTAATATTACTTCCAAACAGGAAATGCAATTCAGCCATAACTATTCCCACTTGCAAATGAAAGTTTTTTAGCTCCTCTGCAGGCAATTGTGTTGAAAAATGTCCAGAGCTTTTTCTAGGCATCCCGTCGTCTTATAAACCTATATGACCTTTTTTCAAACGTTGGACAGTGTTATCCGATGGATAAGTATAACGGAAACCAATTGCGTTATCCACTGAATAGATTTTTATCCGGTGGATAGCGCTGTTCAGTGTTTGAACAATCAGGGTCAGAAGTTAAAATTACTCCCCAGAAAGCGGCACATCTCGAACCACACTGACTGACCCCACCTCGCCACCCCCTCCCCCATCTCTTTTCGAGCCCTCAATACAACGCAGAAATACAAAGATTCGATGAACTGGCTAAAAAATGGATCAAAACTGAACTGTAAGGAGATCTGCTAGAAATTGGAGGCTGGAGAAACTGGTTAGAAAGTCTCTTTGTTTAATGCTGAAGAAGGTGGTATGTTAAGAGCTCCGCGCTAACAGAATCTGTCATTGATCACCTTGGACACGTAATCCTTTCCTCTTAATTAAAATCGTCCTCTCTCGAAAGCACGACAATTCCGCTATAAAAAGAAGTTCGATAATATAAAAAAAAACTTGAGCATATTAACTACACTACAGTGAAGTGTTCCTCAAAATATTATGTGCATGGCTTATGCTTGTCCATTGTTATGCCACAATAAGGGTGGGGGTCTAACATCGATAGATACAAAAACTGAAAGCCAGCATGAATGTCTTAAATGTGCACTTGTACCACTGGAAAGAAATGGTCCTTCACTTTCATTTAAAAATTTACCACTGTAGGATCTCGACGTGCACAGAATTCTTAAGTTAGACGTACCACGAGCTTTGCTTCGAAGGTTACATTTAAATGTCGCCCTTTCTGAGTGGTACGCTTTAATGAATATATGTTCATGAGGAAAAAAGAGAGGAAGTCCGAACTGCAAGTGCAATCTTAATAATCACAGAATTGTCGAATAATATTACGTCACAAGCGGAAGTTAAGGTCCATCAAACACTCGAGAGATTTTTTGTCTCATCTGCTATACACAGAAACTTTAGTCGAGTTCTTTTGAATCTCGTGTCTCGGCTGCTCCACGCTTTGATTTTAAACCGCATTTGCCAACGTTTAAAAATTTGAAAAAGTATTCCTTCTCTTGTTTAATATTTTACGCCGTCAATCCACGGCTTAGACATACGGGTGACCTGTCCACCAGCATTAATTTAACCACAGGTTTACATTGTACTACCTTCCCATACAAGGAGCACCTTTTTACAAGTATAAATGACAAGTAACATTAGTGGGGAATCATTTTTTTTTCCAATTACCATCCCTCACCAGATATTTATGACCTATTCTTTTTTTCTCTGGCGGTAGGCTAGAAAATCAAAACCCCCTTCTTAAAAAATGTTAAGTTACCGTGAACGTAGGCTGGCCAAAGAAAGATCGGAACTTGAAAAACCTGTTCTGTCCCTCAAAAAACGATTTAAAAAACGTGACCTCTCTCCTTAAAACCTCCGGTAGCACAAGTAGAATTAATGCTCAAGTTGATTATATAATTTGGCACTTGCACAGAATTTCGGATTTCCTCGGCAGACACGGAAGTTCCAACTCTATTCTAATGGGCACCTAAACTAGACCCTAATAACCAGTAAGACTGGCTGAAGCTGAAACACTAAAACGGCTCTTTTACTGAGTTATGGAAAGCTGTATAAAAATGTGACGTATGAATAAGTGTTCTTTGATGGAAGAAAAAAAGTGTCTTTTCTTATTTTCTCTCTACTGAAAGTCAGTGTAAAGTAGCATTTAGCTAGGCAATATCGTGGAAGAATTATTCATACTGTTGGTATGATCAACACACAGAACACAAAAGTTCCTGATTCCCTTCAAACGCTCATTTGAAATTGACAAAAGATGGGTGTACCCGCTGAGCCATGACTTCAATAGACTAAGGTCAAAGTTAAAAAAACGTGACTTTGCTTCTTAAGTACTGTTATAGGAAAATCAAGACAAAATTGGCCGGTTTCTGGTAAAAACGACCGAAAGGGTATTTCAAAACGCTTTGAAGTCTTTCCTGGGCACAGAAGTATAAAACCAACAAACTTCTTAATTTTATTCATGTTGACCTTTTAGAAGAATGGCCTCTTCATCAATTTTTTTCTATCAGCTTTTGAGGAAGTATAAAGAGCAGTTGTGTTTTATTGATTGTAATTCAGAAGCGAAGATAAACGAGACAGAAACAGAGTAGAGTAGTCTTTTGTGAAGCAACAATAAGCTCTCTACGAAGAGCGTAAGTTTCCAAAATTAATACACGATACGACCAACAGTTAAACGAGAATGTGAGCCGCGGGCAAGCATATAGAAACTTAACAGGCAGTCGGCAAGAAACGAGCAACTTTCGAGCAGATATTTTGCGAAAAAGAAAAGCAAAAGGAAATTGTTATGTTATTACGACAGTGTATTTATATGTTTTTAGTGAAGAAAATACGTCAAACTTAGTAAATTTAAGTCGCTATTATAATCATAAAATAAATTGATAAATAAGTGAAAGCAACTTACGTGAACTTGCTGTCCGTGTCGACTGTTATTTCGAGCTGGTCTGCCCTCATTCAAGACAACCAGGGTGAAAAGCATCAGGCAAAATAGAGTTTTCGACGTCTTCATGGCAGACCTTTTTCTAAACTGAAACAAAAGGTACGGGCAGTATTTATTAATTGCCCGAGACAACACCCTATTTTGACCCTCATCATTGTCGCAATTGACATATTTGAATTTACTTAGAATACAACTTTACTCCCGATGGCAGGGATAAGCCACAAATATACAGAGGGTCAAGCTCTTTAACTCCTTAGCGGTGACAGGTGTAATCTGACATTCTTTGTGAACACCTCATATGGAAAAAATAACGCTGGAAATGGGGCAAGATCGCAGGGAATACATTGGCAAGTGTCATTAACTTGCAAAGGCACAGTTAAGGGTTTTGCTCTCTTACGTGGTCAGCAGGGGTAAATTGCATGACTTAAGGCTTTTCTGTTAGGTGCAAAGTGGATTTCAAGTGGTATTCAATCAATATTTGGCATAACAAGATCATTAAGGATGACGACCGTCGGCTTGTTGTCAACGGAAATTGCGAACACGAGCGGTTCAAAGCAACGACACGCGTTTTTCAATCAGCATGTTCTCACTCTGGACCTTTGCTGAAAGGAGATGAGACGTGTTGGCATTTAGTTTTTTTTTTAGTTAGCATGCAAGGATTTCGCACTATTGACGTACTTGTCAACATTCGGGCATTATCACGAAATCGTGACAACAAGTTATGAAAAGGTGCATAGCGCTGGGGTTTAGCCGTTGAAATGTAAACTTCATTAAAAGACTTGCCCTCAAGAAGTTTAGAAAAAAACAGTAACATTTTGCAAAAACTGTCAGCCCCTGATTAAACATTCTTTAAAAAAAGAGTTGTGTTAATTGAAGCGTCCACCCGAAAAAACACCCCCATTGAACTGAAAGACTGTTTTTTCTATAAACAAATCCACACTTTTCTTAGGCCAATCGGATTCTCTTCGGGTAAATATTTGGTTTTTTATATTTTTTTTTTCGCAATAGGTGAGAATCGCGAGATCTAAGGCAAACATTTCCTCTTCTGAACATTTGCCTAGGAGATCTTATAGATCAACGTAAACAGAAGAAGTCTAGCAGATATGCTTTAAAAGTTCAGTTTCTCTCTTCTTCCAAGATAGTCAATATACAGTTGGTTGCCTTGAAACGTTGTACAGTGCGTAATATTTTTGTACTGATACACTGATACTGGGTCAAATAGTGTATGAAGTGTTAAACTGTTCATAAAATTTAATTTAGTGTCAATACAGGACTGTCTGAGTCTTAATGTGACATCTTTGATTACATCAATATTTTTCTGTGATAAAAACTGATAAAGCCGACCAGCCGGAATGTTTTTCTTGCATTCATTTGTTCGTTGTTGTTGTTTGTCTCAAGTTTACAAGTTTTTCTTTCAAAATCATCGAACTGATAAAAAAGAAGAATCCTAGCGATAACTGAAGAATGACAGAAAAGAAATCTTAAATGCTTCAAGATTAGCATTCTCTAAATTTGCTCCCTTACAAGTCATGGACCTATTGTCGTAATCGTCTCTGTACATTCCGCACCTAAATTGCATTAAACGGAAATAATAATAATAATGATAATGATACACCCGTAGTAACACGGACCGGACTTAAAACTAAGTTTTCCCCGTTTCTCGGCATTTAACATAGTGCACTTTGTGTTCCGCCCTGAGAAATCTTTCCAAACCGAGCGATTTCCGTACAATAACCGCTAAAACGGAAACCACTTCTCGACTCAAACGGCCAGAAAAGGTAAAGAGCTTAATATCTCAAAAAACTGTCGTGCCTTTCAACTCTTTAAAGTGGCCAAATAATCCTTGTCAACTCATTTGTCTTAACAAAACCATTTTTTCATGTAAAAAGAACGCATCTAAACTTAGTAAATGAGCAGTTTTGATAGCTTTTGAATCGTTAAGAGCGTTTTTAATCTTCCGGTTCAACATTATGTATCCCGCATGCATGTGCAGTTGGACTAAATTCAATTAATGGCACCTGTATCGTTGTCTGAAGACATCTTTGACTTCACATGGAATAGATACTAGTTTTAAACCATTAAAGAACTCAGGAACAATCAACTCAATACATAGCCGGCCCGGGGTCCGTTTCTCGAAAGTCCCGGTAACTTTTCGGGCCTGAAATCAAATATTCAAATCGAAGTATAATGAATAAGAGCGCGGGTCCTGGCTAGCAAACTACTCCATTTTGTTTCATTAACTGACAGTTTTATCACGCTAGATGCAAAACTATTGAAACCTCGATCTTGCATGTAAACAACAGCAGCTTTACGGGACTTTCGAGAAACGGACCTCAGGAAGCAGTCAGTTAATTAACCTCGGAAATCGAGTTCTTTGACTTTTATACTTCACCCGACTCGTAAAAAGTTAGTCACCCGCCTTTTTCTTCAGTTTCAAATGCTTTAGAATTGACGATATTTTGTGTGTGCGTATATTCTTCATTTCTAGTCTCGGGTTGTTTCTCTTGATACAGATAAGACATATTTTTTTGTTTACTTTGGCTGCTTCAAACTGTAAAAAGGAAAAACAAGTCGTCACCGAACATCTAACGACTTTACTTGGCCCCTCATAAACATCGGTGTACATCTGTAAACATCCGTTAGAAGGGATGAAATGCATATCGGAAGTCACTTCTTAATATAAAGAAAGTTTATAATTTGCGCTTTAGTCCCATTGTAAATAGGTTAATTGGGAGGGATCATCTTCCCTAATTCTCGACAATGCCAACGCCAAGTTTAAAGGCTAACGAAAGGCCCTCTCTCCTCAGAAGAGGCCACTTTGTGTCGTGGGGGGGAGGCTATGCTATTCTTGTTGGGTACCCAGCGGTAGCCTCTGCAGAGGAGAGAGCAAAAGGCCTAAGCTTAAGCCACATAAAGGGCATAATATTAGTAGACTCTTACTTAAACTGCCCAGTCGGTAACCCAGTTTTAGTGACAGCTATGAATACAACCATTATACATATGTAATATAACTGCTTAAGTGACACGTCTTTTGAACAATGAATCTTAGTTTAGCTTACGCCTGTGTGGGCTGAAGCCCTTATGCTATTCATTCACCGGATGCAAAAATACCAAAGTACCTTCTCTCAAATATCTGCATGGTACTTCACGACGCTCTTGGGGGGTTATAATGGTTTTAATACCGAAACACGCGATGAAAAGAGAAAGAAGGTTAGGTTGTGCCAAGTTATTGACAAGGTACGATATTCATTCGACCCAAGGTGAAAAAAAGCTAAGCTGAAGGACACTGTCGGTGTTCTCTTCTTCTGTTTACAGGGAAAAGCCACGCAAATGATTTTGCGGCAAGAGGGAATGTTTTGCAGCTGGCCTAATAATATATTTCTTTCTTGTTAAAGGGGGGAGCTGTTCACATAGAACCACCTCTCCATCACAGTCTAAACTGTGGCCAACGATCGATGGACCACATCTTGGGCACTTTCAAGCACGCAAACGCAGTCCCAGGTTAATACTTGTAATTCGCATTTGCTTTCACATTACACTGATAATTGAGCATCATTAATATTACTTCCAAACAGGAAATGCAATTCAGACATAACTATTCCCACTTGCAAATGAAAGTTTTTTAGCTCCTCTGCAGGCAATTGTGTTGAAAAATGTCCTGAGCTTTTTCAAGGCATCCCGTCGTCTTATAAACCTACACGACCTTTTTTCAAACGCTGAACAATGGATGAGTATAACGGAAACCAATTGCGTTATCCACTGAATAGATTTTTATCTGGTGGACAGCGCTATCCAGTGTTTGAACAATCAGGGGCAGAAGTAAAAATTTCTCCCCAGAAAGCGGCACATCTCGAACCACACTGACTGACCCCACCTCCCACCCCCTCCCCCACCTCTTTTCGAGGTCTCGATATAACGCAGAAATACAAAGATTCGATGACCTGGCTGAAAAATGGATCAAAACTGAACTGTAAGGAGATCTGCTAGAAATTGGAGGCTGGAGAAACTGGTTAGAAAGTCTCTTTGTTTAATGCTGAAGCAGGTGGTATGTTAAGAGCTCCGCGCTAACAGAATCTGTCATTGATCACCTCGGACACGTAATCCTTTCCCCTTAATTAAAATCGTCCTCTCTCGAAAGCACGACAATTCCGCTATAAAAAGAAGTTCGATAACAAAAAAAACAAAAAAACTTGAGCATATTAACTACACTACAGTGAAGTGTTCCTCAAAATATTATGTGCATGACTTATGCTTGTCCATTGTAATACCACAATAAGGGTGGGGGTCTAACATCGATAGATCCAAAAACTGAAAGCCAGCTGAAATGCGCACTTGTACCACTGGAAAGAAATGGTCCCTCACTTTCATTTAAAAATTTACCACTGTAGGATCTCGACGTGCACAGAATTCTTAAGTTAGACGTACCACCTTGTTCAGTTTAAAATAGACTTGGGAAAGTGGAACCACGGAGAGCTTTGCTTCGAAGATTTCATTTAAATGTCGCCCTTTCTGAGTGTTACGCTTTAATGAATATATGTTCATGAGGAAAAAAGAGAGGAAGTCCGAACTGCAAGTGCAATCTTAAAATTTGAAAAAGTATTCCTTCTCGTGTTTAATATTTTACGCCGTCAATCCACGGCTTAGACATACGGGTGACCTGTCCACCAGCATTAATTTAACCACAGGTTTACAATGTACTACCTTCCTATATAAGGAGCACCTTTTTACAAGTACAAATGACAAGCAACATAGTGGGGAATCATTTTTTTTTCCAATTACCATCCCTCACCAGATATTTATGTTCTATTCTTTTTTTCTCTGGCGGTAGGCTAGAAAATCAAAACCCACTTCTTAAAAAATATTAAGCTACCGTGAACGTAGGCTGGCCGAGGAAAGATTGGAACTTGAAAAACCTGTTTTGTTTCTCAAAAAACGATTTAAAAAACGTGACCTCTCTCCTTAAAACCTCCGGTAGCACAAGTAGAATTAATGCTCAAGTTGATTGTATGATTTGGCACTTGCGCAGAATTTCGGATTTCCTCGGCAGACACGGAAGTTCCAACTCTATTCTAAAGGGCACCTAAACTAGACCCTAATAACCAGTAAGACTGACTGAAGCTGAAACACTAAAACGGCTCTTTTACTGAGTTTTGGAAAGCTGTATAAAAATGTGACGTATGAATAAGTGTTCTTTGATGGAAGAAAAAAAGTGTCTTTTCTTATTTTCTCTCTACTGAAAGTCAGTGTAAAGTAGCATTTAGCTAGGCAATATCGTGGAAGAGTTAGTCATACTGTTGGTATGATCAATACACAGAACACAAAAGTTCCTGATTCCCTCCAAACGCTTATTTGAAATTGAGAAAAGATGGGTGTACCCGCTGAGCCATGACTTCAATAGACTAAGGTCAGAGTTAAAAAAACGTGACTTTGCTTCTTAAGTGCTGTTATAGGAAAATCAAGACAAAATTGGCCGGTTTCTGGTAAAAACGACCGAAAGGGTATTTCAAAACGCTTTGAAGTCTTTCCTGGGCACAGAAGTATAAAACCAACAAACTTCTTAATTTTATTCATGTTGACCTTTTAGAAGAATGGCCACTTCACCAATTTTTTTCTATCAGCTTTTGAGGAAGTATAAAAGGCAGTTGTGTTTTATTAATTGTAATTCAGAAGCGAAGATAAACGAGACAGAAACAGAGTATAGTAGTCTTTTGTGAAGCAACAATAAGCTCTCTACGAAGAGCATAAGTTTCCAAAATTAATACACGATACGAGCAACAGTTAAACGAGAATGTGAGCCGCGGGCACGCATATAGAAACTTAACAAGCAGTCGGCAAGCAACGAGCAACTTTCGTGCAGATATTTTGCGAAAAAGAAAAGCAAAAGGAAATTGTTATGTTATTACGACAGTGTATTTATATGTTTTTAGTGAAGAAAATACGTCAAACTTAGTAAATTTAAGTCGCTATTATAATCATAAAATAAATTGACAAATAAGTGAAAGCAACTTACGTGAACTTGCTGTCCGTGTCGACTGTTATTTCGAGCTGGTCTGCCCTCATTCAAGACAACCAGGGTGAAAAACATCAGACAAAATAGAGTTTTCGACATCTTCATGGCAGACCTTTTTCTAAACTGAAACAGAAGGTACGGGCAGTATTTATTAATTGCCCGAGACAACACCCTATTTTGACCCTCATCATTGTCGCAATTGACATATTTGAATTTACTTAGAATACAACTTTACTCCCGATGGCAGGGATAAGCCACAAATATACAGAGGGTCAAGCTCTTTAACTCCTTAGCGGTGACAGGTGTAATCTGACATTCTTTGTGAACACCTCATATGGAAAAAATAACGCTGGAAATGGGGCAAGATCGCAGGGAATATATTGGCAAGTGTCATTAACTTGCAAAGGCACAGTTAAGGGTTTTGCTCTCTTACGTGGTCAGCAGGGGTAAATTGCATGACTTAATGCTTTTCTGTTAGGTGCAAAGTGGATTTCAAGTGGTATTCAATCAATATTTGGCATAACAAGATCATTAAGGATGACGACCGTCGGCTTGTTGTCAACGGAAATTGCGAACACGAGCGGTTCAAAGCAACGACACGCGTTTTTCAATCAGCATGTTCTCACTCTGGACCTTTGCTGAAGGGAGATGAGACGTGTTGGCATTTAGTTTTTTTTTTAGTTAGCATGCAAGGATTTCCCACTATTGACGTACTTGTCAACATTCGGGCATTATCACGGAATCGTGACAACAAGTTATGAAAAGGTGCATAGCGCTGGGGTTTAGCCGTTGAAATGTAAACTTCATTAAAAGACTTGCCCTCAAGAAGTTTAGAAAAAAACAGTAACATTTTGCAAAAACTGTCAGCCCCTGATTAAAGATTCTTTAAAAAAAGAGTTGTGTTAATTGAAGCGTCCACCCCCAAAAAAACACCCCCGTTGAACTGTAAGACTGTTTTTTCTACAAACAAATCCACACTTCTTTTAATGCCAATCGGGTTCTCTTCGGGTAAATATTTGGCTTTTTATATATTTTTTTTCGCAACAGGTGAGAATCGCGAGATCTAAGGCAAACATTTCCTCTTCTGAACATTTGCCTAGGAGACCTTATAGATCACCGTATACAAAAGAAGTCTAGCAGATATTCTTTAAAAGTTCAGTTTCTCTCTGCTTCCTAGATAGTCAATATAAAGTTGGTTGCTTTGAAACGTTGTACAGTGCGTAACATTTTTGTACTGATACAGTGATACTGTGTCAAATAGTGTATAAAGTGTTAAACTGTTCACAAAAATTAAGTTAGTGTCAATACAGGACTGTCTGAGTCTTAATGTGACATCTTTGATTACATCAATATTTTTCTGTGATAAAAACTGATAAAGCCGGCCAGCCGGAATGTTTTTCTTGCATTCATTTGCTCGTTGTTGTTGTTTGTCTCAAGTTTACAAGTTTTCTTTCAAAATTATCGAACTGATAAAAAAGAAGAATCCTAGCGATAATTGAAGAATGACAGAAAAGAAATCTTAAATGCTTCAAGTTTAGCATTCTCTAAATTTGCTGCCTTACAAGTTGTGGGCCTATTGTCATAATCGTCACTGTACATTCCGCACCTAAATTGCATTAGTAATAATAATAATAAATAATAATAATAATAATAATAATAATAATAATAAAGTAATAATAACGTGACGACTCACCAATGAACGTCTTTATTTTAGGATTTGGCGATGACAAAATATCCCCAAAAAAACACCCGTAGTAACACGCACTTAAAACTAAGTTTTCCCCGTTCTCGGCATTTAACATAGTGCACTTTATGTTCCGCCCTGAGAAATCTTCCCAAACCGAGCGATTTCCGTACAATAACCGCTAAAACGGAAACCACTTCTCGACTCAAACGGCCAGAAAAGGTAAAGATCAGGTTAATATCTCAAAAAACTGTCGTGCCTTTCAACTCTTTAAAGTGGCCAAATAATCCTTGTCAAATTATTTGTCTTAACAAAACCATTTTTTCATGTAAAAAGAACGCATCTAAACTTAGTAAATGAACAGTTTTGATAGCTTTTGAATCGTTAAGAGCGTTTTTAATCTTCCGGTTCAACATTATGTATCCATACATGTGCAGTTGGACTAAATTCAATTAATGGCACCTGGTGTATCGTTGTCTGAAGACATCTCTGACTTTACATGAAATTGATAGTAGTTTTAAACCATTCAAGAACTCAGGAACAATCAACTCAATACATAGCCGGCCCGGGGTCCGTTTCTCGAAAGTCCCGGCAACTTTTCGGGCCCGAAATCAAATATTCAAATCGAGGTATAAAGAATAAGAGCGCTGCTACTGGCTAGCAAACTACTCCATTTTGTTTCATTAACTGAGAGTTTTATCACGTTAGATGCAAAACTATTGAAACCTCTATCTTGCATGTAAACAACAGCAGCTTTATGGGACTTTCGAGAAATGGGCCTCAGGAAGCAGTCAGTTAATTAACCTCGGAAATTCAGTTGTTTGACCTTTATACTTCACCCGACTCGTAAAAAGTTAGTCACCCGCCTTTTTCTTCAGTTTCAAATGCTTTAGAATGGACGATATTTTGTGTGTGCGTATATTCTTCATTTCTAGTCTCGGGTTGTTTCTCTTGATACAGATAAGACATATTTTTTTGTTTACTTTGGCTGCTTCAAACTGTAAAAAGGAAAAACAAGTCGTCACCGA
>CALNXI010002078.1:0-22500 GCA_942486025.1 Porites evermanni
TTATATCGACCCTGTTTATGAAAAGGGACTCGGAGAAAGCCATTCTAATAAGACCACTGTTATACATCGGATGAACGAAGTCGATAAAATGCTTTGTTTGGTATGTATACCTATTCAAAAGCATTTAAAGGTAGAAAAATGGCAAAAAAGAAACATTCTGTTTCCTCACTAAGACTAATTTGTTCAGGTTTTCTACGACGTGTTTATGATCCGAAAAATAATTCGTCGTTAAGGTTGGATTTTGATATGCAGCATTCACGCAAAGCTTAGAAACAATGACAAATTTCCAAGGGGAAATGCTACTACAACTATACGCATACAAAAGATATCGTGAAAATCATTCAACAGAAGTATTTATCCCATTTGACAGAATTTATGGAATGAGTACGAAGTAACAAAGAGTGTATGATTTTTTTGTTGTTGCAGGATTAGTGCTTCATGCGTTTCCCCCAATTCCGGGTGTGGAAATTAGTGACGATGTGGCTAGGGAGATAAACAACACAATAAATCTTAAATGCAGAGTAAGTCTGAGGGAATCGAAGAAGCCTCAGAAACGTTTGAAGCAAACAACCTCCGACAATAACACATCTCAATAATTTCCTGATGGGCTTGTTTTTGTTTTTGGCGAACTGATATTAAGTGTTTTTAAGCCGTTCAGTATTGCAAAGGACGAACAAAGCAAAAAGGGCTACACTAAAGAGCTTTCTATAAGATGAAGGGAATGTTGGAACTGTATGTATACTTTGTTTTTTGAAAAGTAGTATCCAAAGTTCACGTTTTTAAAACATTCAAATCTTTTAGTAATCCTCCCTGAACACTTTAGTCAGTGCGTGGCAAAGTAAACAAACATCAGCGGGGGAATCTTTGTAGCTTCTTATTACAGGGTTCATACAAAAAATTGCAACCATTTTTCAAGGACTTTTCAAGGACTTTTCAAGGACCACATTAGATTTTCAAGGACAACCTACTAGGAATATAATTTCACAGATTGTACAAAAATGCATATTCCCAGTATATTCTAATAAGACTTTAAGGCATTAACTGTTTGCTTCACCAAATTCTCTACATTTTTCAGTTCACTTGTCTTAAACTGATAGTTAATTATTGCATAAAACATGGAGCACTTTATGTAAATGACCTTTACATTCACCGAGCTACGATTTATATCCTGTCTTGGACAACCAAAAAGCATCAAAAAATTATTTCCAGGCTACTACATTCAAAGTTGAAGAAAATTCAAGCTCTTTTCAAGGACTTGCACAGAAATTTAAGGACTTTTCAAGGAAAAATGGAATTCAAGGACTTTTCAAGGACTTCCCCTAAAATTCAAGGACTTTTCAAGACTGTGCGAACCCTGTATTAATAATAACATTTTGTATCATGTTAGAAAGCCACTATTGCGAAAGTGAAGCATGCATGTCGAAATACTTCAATGCTCACATTCATTCTTCCGATGCTGATGTTCGAGTCAAAGCCAGAGCAGAGTATTTAAAGGCTCAACTGTTGACGTAGCTCATGTGGTCAAGCAGTACTGCTAAGCAGTATTTAAGGTATAACGAGACATTAAATGTCACTTTGCCAAAGAAGTACGAGAAAGGGACACTCGTGCACATTTCAGACAATCTCTTTGAGTGCATCCTTGACTTAGAGCAACAGAGTTAATCTCTTTAACAGCAAAATGATGGCCGTGCATCAGGAAAACCTAGTTGAAAATGGACTGGCAACTATTTTTGCAAATAGCCAGCTCTTGGGAAAGTGGAAAGTAATGTTTTCTGCCACTGACTGTTTAGGTCCTGCAGCTGATGTAGATAACCTGGTGGTTAAACTATTTAAGGACGTTGTTACTCGTTATGTGAAGATGGGAATTTGAGAGTTCATGCGTGACTTTCGTAGAGACTTTCAACTCCACAAGACTGAAGTACACCACAAGAAGGTGGCTGAAAGGAAGAAGAAAGATTTAGTTTCAAGTAAGGTGACAATAGCATCCATCAAGGAAGACTCTTCAGCCAACAGGCAGAGTTCCCATCAACATCTGGAAGCAACGCTGGTGCAGCAAGAACAAATTTTCCAAAGCACAGTTTACACAAAGAGTGAGGTGGAAATGATATGCAAGGCATATGGTGTTTCTTTTAGGCAGTCTGACACTAAGGCAACACTGTCAGAAAAACTTGTGGAAAAAATTCAAGCGTCAGAACATATACTGCATCCAGATACCTTGGATGACTCAGCACAGGGACATCAACCAGGACCCTCTGCAAGAGCTGCAACTGCCAGGAACCCAACCCACAAGGGTATCCTTCAACAACCTTACAAGGTGTATGAAACTGTTTATTACTGTTACCAGTAAACGTCTTAAAATAATCTTGTTTAAGAAGCTTGTATAGTCAAAGTACACGGAATAATAATTGTCCTGGTTGTTACTGAATTGAATCGCTCTCTGATTTTTTGTCATACACAGGTGAACAGAGAAAACAGTGGCCAACAGTAGTTTTGTGGTAAAGGCATTGAAGCTTTTTTCCTATAGTTTTCTTTTCTGGCACAGTTCTATAAAACCCTAAAGTGGCTCTTTTCAGACTGTTAGATTATCCCTCTAATTTTCTTCTTTTTTTTTTTTTTTAAAAAAAGTGTTTTGAATTGGAAATTACCATTGGCTAACAGTGGCTTTGTTTTAAATCAACTACTAGTAAATAATATTACTGTTGTTGATGTTGTGTTGAAGGGACAAGTTGACAACAGATTAGTAGTTGGTAACTTATGACCACATTCCATACATCCCTTCAATTAAGTATTTGCAAACCTCTTCACTGATTATTGTGTTTTTTATTGAACAATGTACAAGGAATACATTTAAATTACAGCAGTGAATATTGTTTAAAGAGGTTGCAACAGCTTCACAAAATGGCACTTCTCCATCATAAGTGAACATTCCTGCCCTAAATACTTACTCCTTTGCTTGTAATACTGCTTTTGAAATTATTTTTGCATTGATGTTTCCTGATTGTATTATTTACACAAAATTACACATTTTTTACAGTTTCTGTCAGTAATGTAACCATCCTGCCTCCCTTGCCTGTGGCTACTGTGACAACCATCACAGTCCAAAGTGACTTCTGTACTATTGCAGGGTAAGTACAAAGCTGTGCATCTGTATGTTATGTATATATTTTTTTCAATTTTGTAGCTATTTCCATTTCCCAGAGACATGAAAGAAAATCTTCAATGGTTCAGCTACGTTTATTGTGGAACCCTTACTGCATTTATGTCTGATATATTCCTCTGCTATTCAATAAGAAAATAATTCTATTATCCAAATTGCACTCTTTCAAATGTCTTACAAACTGCTTTATATGAATTTCTCTCACAGGAACCAACAATCCTACCGGGGAAAGTGCGTCATATGCACCAAGTAGAAAGCAGTTAAAACCAACAAGAGAAGAAGACATTTTGCGAAATGACCAACTGGCAAATGAAGCCATATCCAAAGAATATGAACGCGCTGTTCAGTCAAACACAACTTTGAAAGCTATAATAACCTGGCATGAAGAACATCAATAGTGACCTAAACTTCAACTTTTTTTGAAGCAACTTAACTTAATGAAAATCTTGAATAGAACAAAGGAAAACTAACATGCAGGTTAGCTAAGTAGTGCTCTATGTTACTCTATGAAAGAGTTCAACGCTCTCATAATTAGGATTTATACTTAGTTTGTAAACGTGGCGAATGAGACACTTGTACCCCCTCATAAAATTTCTCCATTATATATAAAACACTGACTTAATTAACTTTAACCCTTTCACTCCCAGGGGTGGCCACATTCAAAAATTGACAAAAATTCCCAAATTGTGTGCAATGGTGATATAGCAGACCCAGGGAAATCGTGAAAAGGCCATTTTGCATACTTCTTGGAAACCAATTATCACTGACGAAATATCAAATCTAAGCTCGTAGGATAAAAGACATTTTGCTCTCTCAGCCTTACTCAGTTCTTAGTGATCTTCCGCATCATGTTCCCACTTTTGCAGGTAGGTTAACACCTGTTCATTCAACTGATTCAGATAAATTAAAGGCGGCTGGTAAGCTAGATGTCCCGTCATTATCAAGCGTGATCTTGACACATGGCATGGATTTGCAACAACTGTTCATAATTACGACTCAGCTATGTTGATTTACCTTTTGTTATTTCCTCATTTTCTAAGGACAATTTGTTTATCAGAAGACGTTTTCCAAAGATCATTTACTATTCAATTTCTGTCTTAAAGTATTCCTGGAGGCTTAAGTGATCTCCCATCGCTGTCATTTTTTTCTCAGTTCAAAGATGATGGCAATAGGAATTTTTCATGCAAAATTAAAGGTTGAGATACCAAAAATTAAACGAGATATGAGTGAGAGACTGCGTCCAAAACATGTTTATCTGGCAATCTAACTCCCTAAGGATAGACCTAGTGACAGCTTGTTGGTATAAAGTTGTGTTACCTGATATGCCTATTTCTGTCTGGCAAGCATAGCAATGGCAGTGGATCGTGCGGTTCAGGAGTTGAATGAAGAATTCAAACAGAGAGGGGTTAGTAAATTTCCTTAATACAGTTTCGTTAGTTTTGGAGATTTTGAGGATTTTTGCTTTGGTTAACGTAATATGTTTGCCAATTAGTTTCCAGACAGATCCTTTGGGTCTCATTCCAAGATTTACGAAGAAGGAGAATGAAAGTGATGAACAAGCCTGGAAGAGGTGTTTTCGCTGCGGTTTTGATATTTTATGGGTATGTTTCCTTTCTTGTCTCTATTATATCCCATGTAACTTCATGACAAAACCGTATAATTCTGCATTCAACCTTCCATTGCTTCTTGATACATGGTTGTGTGTGCTTTTTGGTGCTCTCACCTGGCAAGTGACGTGTTTTGCTATGCAGCTTGGTATTCGTTTATTGTGCGATTATTTTTGTGCTATTTAGTGCACTGCAAGTCACCATGTACAAGGTATATCTTTTTGTGAACCTTTTGCGATCCTTTGACGATTTTTGATCCTTATACGCAGTTGTATGCGAAATGTTGCTGTGATCTTTGAGACAATTTGTTGCACAGGATGCACCACGTTTGAGCAAAGTGGTCATGAGGACATTTTTGTTTTTGGACAGCCCTATCAGAGTTTGACCTTTCTTCAGTTTGCGTTTTGTGGATCACCTTTAAATGTCAGTGCCAATACATTATCAAGGTTTTTTTGTCAAAATTATAATCTCATAACCATCTGATCTATTTTTTTCAATAGTTTGGAAACAAAGTGGGGGAAGGTCAATTTCGAGGAAAGGCTGTGCCCACCTACGTTTATCCAGAGTGCATCAAGTCATCGATAAGCACTATGATATCGTAAGATTTGAGGCATTTGGGAAATCTCAAAACTTCTGCAGGAAGACTTGTAAAATATTTGAGAACCCCTAACCCACTCCCTATGTAACCCCATTTCCCAATCATTTTAGTATTTTCGCTTTCAGATGAAACATGTAAAATCTTTTTGCAAGTTGTTACTTTGCATACTGCATTTGCTGTCTTTGTTTAAATTCTCATGGCAACCACTTCTGTTTGGAAATTTTCAGGTATACAAGGTCACTACATGTGACCTTCATGGAGCAAAATGCCCAGGAAACAGATGATAAGACAACAGTAACAATTATTCAGATTTTTCGTAACTATAAGAGACATTATTACATTATAAATTTGTTTGGAAAATAATGGAAGAGATGAGAATCAATTTTTCAAACATGATTTAGACTCAATGTGATAAAAATGCAGTTGTTGAAAATAGTGTATGAAAATTCTATTTTATTTGGAATATATTTTCAAGCATTAAGTTGGTTTTTCTCTTTTATTTAGAAAAATGTCAATTCTGATTGTAGTCTTGTAATTACAATATCTACAATATCAAATAATTAGAGACAATACCTTCCTGATGAAGCTCCGATGCCCACGGTAATTTCTTTTTTGCAAAACTGGAAACTAAAAATGATCCCACTTCTTATTCAAAATGCCTGAAAAGGTTCTGCAAGCCAAAAAAATAAAAATAAAATAAAATACTTTGATCAAAAAGTTAAACACTAAAAGATTTTTAAAATACATTTAAAAAAGTGAACGACGTTTCGGCACTTCTTTGAAAAGATGGTCAGTTCTGAGGAAATGTAACAGCAAGTTTGACTTCTTAGTCTACAAGATGTTATACGTAAAGGACATCAAGCCTTCTCTTAACGCACAAGCCAACTCATTTCGCGTTAAACTATTTACGTGACAGTTTCGTACATTTTTTATTCTTTTCTTTTTCTCTTATTGTTTTTTACCTTGGGAATTATACCCACTGGACCCGCAAATATTTTACGTATTGTTTCAATTTTATATATTCGCTTTACACCTTATACTTTTTCACTTTTTAACTTGATAACAGTGTAATGTAGCGCTGAAATGTCATTCACTTTTTAAAAGGTTTTTTAAGAGTATTTTAAAAATCTTTTAGCGTTTATTTTTTTGATCAAATCATTTTCGAAATCTCTTCTGTTATGTAAAATAAAATGAAAACATAAAACGGACATAAAATACCCAAGACTATAAAAAATTTTGTTGTTGCTAATCAAGCCAAAGAATTTACCATCAAAACCTCACAAATTAAAGAAATCTCTTGTCATGTACAAACAAGTGGCAAGCTGAAAACCTCAACCCAGCTTTTAGGATCACTCCATGTTTAAAGCACCCTAAAATGTTTTTGTGTGCTATTTGCCTCAATTCACAGGGAGGAAGTGATTGTATACCAAACTACAGAGAAGGTTGTGAAACTGGCCAAGGCCACATACCTAGGTCAAAAGGATAGTAAAGACAAAGATGATATTAATGTATTATTATGCTACTTACACCCGTGTGTGGATAATAATTTATTTTAAGTCTAAGTTTTATAATATTATTGAACAATACTTAGTTCAAAAGATTTGTGTTGTTTGGTAGATATTTATTGCGTAGAACAAATGAATGAAATTCTCTACAGGTATGTTCTCTATAAAGCCATTTTTTATCTTGTTGGGCACTGACTACTAATTTTACTGTATTCAACAATCATATTTCTCATGCTATTTTTAGTGAACCAGGCATTTGTTGCGTTGTCTTACAAGGATCAATACTAATTGCATGCTTGTCTCTAACTTTCAGGTCTTATTTTAAATGACTGAAAGTGGAAGTGAGAAGCTGATACAAAGGGAGGATCTAAACTTTGCCCTGAAATTTAAGGATTTTACTTTTGCGAAATTCAGACACATGTGCATTCTCTCAGGATGTGATTATGCTTCATCTCTCAGAGGGATTGGACTACAATGTGCAATAACTGTTTCGGAGGCAGCTGACAATAAAGGCACACAATAGGCCATAACTAACATAAAAGAAATCCTCCACAAGCCTTCCCTTGTTATCCCTGAAGGATATTATGAGATGTTCCAAAAGGTAGATGAAACCTTCCAGCATCAACCAGTGTTCAACCCTGATTCCAAAAGAGTGGTTCCAGTTAATGGAGATGTCACTAATGAGTTTTTTTTAACCAACTTTCCGTATCCTTTATTATAACCCAAAGGGGTTTCTACCTTGAGATCTAATCAGTGTGTACCCATTCTTACAGATTAACTTTTCCAAAAAAGATGATTGAAAATCACTTGATAAACGGCAGATTAATCTTGATAATCTTACAGATTAACTTTTCCAAAAAGAATCATTGTAAATCACTTGATAAATGGCAAAAATCAGGGAAAATCGAAGAGACTACGCGCACAAAAGTGAAAAAATCAGTCCCCCATCTACAATAGCACGATTGGACAAAATTGGTCACACGGACCGTGTCCAACACCGCCTCTTTAAGATGATTATAAAAACATGTCTGAAGAAACCAAAGAAGAAGAGGAGAACATGTCTGAAGGTGAATCAAGTGAAACTAGTGAAGATGGATACATTGAGCAGAGTTTTGAAGTGATGTTCATTTCTGACAAAGATACAACAACAACAACAACAACAACAAACAACAACAACAACAACAACACTTTATTCACATTTCCATTACAGGGTTTGTCAAACTTATTGAATAATTAGTAACTTAACACGTAGAATATTCAATTACAATTTAAACTAAATATTATTACATAGAAGGAAATGCCTAGCGTCTAGATAACTGTAAGGTTTTCGAGCAAGCAACTAGTTCTTTGAAAGTAGTGTCGAATGTACAGGACATCACAATAACTAGACATACAAAACATCTTAAGACATACACTCACCATAAAAAAAAAGAAGAGAAAACAGTCATCATAGTACATGACGATATAATTAAAATAAAATAATTTCAGTAAGTTAATTGTTCGGCCACCAAGTATTCTTTTAATGTTTTAGGAAAGTTATAAGTTGAAAGGTCTTTTATATGGGTAGGGAGCTGTTGCCACAATTCGGTCGCCATAGCCGCTGTTGTTTGCTTTCCTATATTGATCCTGGAACGTGGTTTGTAGAAGTTACTAATTGCAATAAGGTTGTCATAGAAAAAAGCAAAAAGCAAAAAGTTAAATAGGAATTAATTGGCATGTTATTATCATAGCTTGCAACATTCATAGCTGAATATTAATCACATAATAGGAGAGAAATCATTTGCATCAGTTTCTTGGTGTCATTCTAATGCAATTCGAGGCTGATTCATCTAGCAAATTTCAAACGTGCTCGAATTACAAAACACATCAGATAACTACGATCGGTGTTCTATCAAAGCCTTTTTGACAAAGGAATAATCATGCTAGAAAATCTTGTGACCGACACAAATGTTTTACTAATCAAGCAGAATCCAAATGGGTTACCTTTCACACCCCTTGAATGGTTTCACTTAATTCAAATTTTTGAGGCCCTACCAACTCAATGGCGAAAATCCTTGACATCTCGCGGACCCAAAAGTGGTAAAACCTTTTTTTTGCATGATCAAATTAAACTCTGTCTTAAAAACCAAGCCGTACAGATCGAGAGCGTCCTTTCCAAGAATGTTTATTCTGAAATTAGAGCAGGATACAAAACCAGACCAACTGCACAAGCGAGATTTGAAGAACAGTTTCCTGATATATGCCTTGATTGGCACGATATTTATAAATTGCCTTTTAATGTTCTCAGACACCAAATCCAGAGAATTCCAGTATAGAATTTTAAACAGGTACTTGACAACAAATTCTTTTCTTCATAAAATTGGTCTAGCAAATTCACTATCGTGTACATTTTGTAAACAAGAGAGCGAATCCCTTGAGCATTTGTTAATTATATGTTCCTGTACTAAGAGCTTCTGGTCGGACTTTATTACTTGGAGTAATCAATTAAACATATCCTTAAGAGACCTTCCAGACAGCGATATACTTTTTGGTTTTTGGCAAAGGAAAGAAGACTACTTGTTTATCAATCACATGTTAGTCTTAACTAAGCAACATATTTATGATTGTCGTAACAAATGTACTTATCCTTCCTTTACAGTTTTTTTAAATAAAGTCAGTTATGTTCATCAGTTAGAAAAGAAACGTATGAATTCAAATAACAAAGTTGCCGATCAGGAAAGTAAATGGGAAAAGTTTCACCTATTCTGCCGTGGTAGTGAGAATTAGAATGCAAAAAAAACTTATGTCCTATTTTATAGTAGTAATTGTACCTAAACAGTCTTTGTATCAGCCATTATTTATGTATAGTAGGAAGTGTATTTTGTGTACTTGTAGTAGTATTTTATTGGTATAGATGTAGTAGTGCTTGTGCAAATAATAAAAGAAAAAATAAATAAATAAATAAATAAAAACTACCAAAGAAATAATGGCTCCATTTTTTTTCAATAAATATAGCCTGGGGTAAATTTCAGGAACTCAACGCATGTTTTGGATTAGTGCTAAGTAGAAAAGCCAGTCTGCCTATGGTTTGCAGTGCACAACACCATCTGATCACAATTTTCAAGCAACAAATCAGGGGCATGGGTCCTCCGCCAGTTCCTCACCTGAGCCACAAACCAAGCTTCGTTTGTCAGGACATAATAGATTGGCGACTGAAAGTGCGACAACTGAGACATAACATTGCTGGCGTCAATTTACCTTTTTCTTTTTCGAATCGTGCGACTTCTGTTGATGGAGAATGTTGACTCTAAAATGACAATGGCGCCTGTCTATCTTACAGCGCAGAATTATAGAATTATCGCTTGTTATTGTGAATGAATTCTTAAATAATTGTTAAATACTGAATTAAATAGAGGATATTACACGGTGGCGCGAAGATATGAATTTTATTGTCGAGTGGCAAAACAATATTTTATGAACGAGCACAGCAAGTAAAATATTGTTTTTTCCATGAGAAAATAAAAATTCATATCTTCAAGCCGCCGTGTAATGTTCTTTTTATTAAATAGACAAAAAGACATTGATAAAATAATAGAGGGAAATGACCAAAAGTACGTCATCAATAAAATCATGTGTGAGATTATGGAAAATAAACCACTCGGGTCCCGGATGTAGTTTTTATGAATTTTATGAGTGGTATATTTTCCAGTAAAACACTCGTGTCTATATAGTAAAATACGCAAATGTAAATCACATGGCTAATTTATTCCTATTTGGCTCTTTGCTTTTTTCTATGACAACGTTATTGCAATTAGGTGTATCAGTCAAGTAATACGTAAACATCATTTAAAATTTGCTACGCCATCAAGTTCCTCCCACAAGATCAGAAGTCTTAAAAGGGGGGAATAAAAGTTACTTTACATCTAGTACAGGGAGGGGAGCGTAACTTCTCTTAAAGGCCTACTTTGCTAATTTCAGAACCCCTTCATATAATCATTGCACATTCCCTAAAGGAAAAATGAAATTTGACCACAAATAAAAATTAACTGCAATTTTAAGTTCACTTACAGCAATTTCAAGTTATTCTCAGCAATTTCAATTTTACTCATGGCAATTTCAATTTTTTTCACAGCAACTTCAATTTCTCAAGCAATGAGCCCTAAGTACGGCAGACCAGTGGATACTCCTTTGGACAAGAAAGCCATTCTAAAGATCATTAACAACCAAACAGTGCTCAGATAAGAAGTGACCATGATATAGCTCTAGCTCTGCATAATAGCATTGACAATGAAGATGATGAGGAGGAGGATGTGTGCCATTGTACCTACCCCACATGATCCTATGTCTGACCTTGCATCAGTTGTGAAAGTCTTGCAAAAGAAAGTTATTAAAGATTGCCACCTCTATTTGACAATGGGAAGAGGGATAAGCATAAATTGTTTGGTTCAGATTATCGATTGATCAATGAAAACCACCATCGCTCTTATCTAAACAGGGTTTTAATACTAAAACGATAATCCCTGTGGTCAAAAGAAAGATCGGTAATAAGTACTGAAGATCTAAAGGACTGGAAAGAAGAAGTGTCGATTGGGGATCCAGAGTGTCAAATGTAACGATTGAAATTATCGATTTTGGCGGTGACAATCAAAGAGAACTGGAAACAAGTGGGGATAAATCATGTTCCTTACATCAGGTAGAAGGTACCTTCGTGCCTGAAATTTTGTGCCAATTTTCGGAAAACGATGGCATCCAGGGGGAACTCGTCTGAAAAGAGGAAAAAAATACTAGAAGAACTTCAACAGAAAGCATGTGAACTCTCTACGATCCTTGGGAGTGAAGTTACCAAGAAAACAAGCTCTAATCCACTCAATCAAGCTGGTTCCTTTGGAAGTTCTAGCTCTTCCAGCCATTCCTACATGCCTAGCTTTCGAAGGCAATTTACCACTTCTGGACACAACCCATTTCGCAGTAAAGGAAAAGGGCCTTTCATTAGAGATGTGATATTGCTAACTGGTCCAGATATTAACAGCATCCCCAGGCAGGAGAAGAGAGTGTACTGTGAAAAGAATAAAGACAAGACTTTGGGACTCTGGAAAACAGAATGCTCAATTTATTGATGCATATCAGCATTAACGGTCCTGAGGCAAACCATGTCATTACAATGGCTGTAAAAAAGTGGCAAACCACAAAAAGAAAGACGAAAGGTCACACGGAGTGTATAGACAGCAATTCCAAAAAGCTGTGATGTGGGTTGCCACGCAGACATTCAAAACCGTCAAATTCTGCAACCAGAAGTTGGAACATCCATGCTAGCCTGCAGTGCAGGCATATTTTGGGTGGGCAAAAGCTTGTTACTTGGATTGCTACGATGAAGCTGCCATCGTTGATTTTATGACAGAGGAAGATTCGGGACAGTAGAAATAGTACCCCTTAGTATAGGTGTGAGGGCGTAAAAGGGAGAGGGGGGAGGGGGAGGGAGCCAAAAGCGTGCTGCCCGATATCATTGTTCTTTTGGGAAACTCTGTACGCTGGCAAATGGAGCTCCTGATTGGTGTGGCTTGGGGGAGTAGATTGATGCCTGTCAATCAACTGTAAGTCTATATTGTTTATCCCGTATTTGTTTGCACGCAACTGCGGGAAACAATTATTCTGAATTCAGAAAAAGGCCGACCAAAATTCGAATTTTAACTCTGCTCTCGAACAAAGTCTTTTGGAATTGGAGCGGCTTGGAATGTCGCGTGTATTACGCACTGAACAAGTCAGAGCGATTTCTACAGTGAAATAAGGAGAAGATTTGCTCGCAGTGCCGCCTACTGGATTTGGAAAAAGCCTGACTTTTCAGCTCCTTGTTTGAGTGGTTGAATGTTTAAGTGGGAAGGCCTCGTGTGTTTTGGTCATTTGTCCCCTAAAAGTATAATTCAGGACCAGTTGGCAGAAGCCACTTCGCTAGGTTTGAAAGCAGTCGCTCTTGGAAACTGCCGCTTGGATGACATCTCAAGCGGAAAATACCAGATCATTTACGGTTCTGCCATCAAAGCCCTTCCTTTCTTGACTAAAGAAGACCGATTCACCCTTTCACCAGCATCTTTCTGCGATTGTGGTTGACGAATCCCACACTGTGGAGACTTGGACCGGTCAAAGGTTTGTATATCTTTGTTTTTGTTCTTAATGGACTGTTACCAGTAGAAGTGAGCAACCTACCTACCTCTTTCTACCACGTTGTCCGACATTTTCCTGGGTACGGTGCGCATTTTTTATTTGTAAACAAAATATGTTAAGGTCCTATGCTCACATGCTCCATTTCCTCCAATCAAGTGAATGAAATGACCAGTTTGATGGTGTTTAGTATAATCGGTGGGATTTTGAGCGTCATTTTGCTTACGCTTTGTAGAGCAACGTGTTCTCTTCTTGTGTCCGAGTTGTCTTCTTTTCGTTATAAATTCTGCGATATGTATCGCCCAAGTACTCCAAATTCAGGAAGTAATCATGGCTTTTTTCAGATTCACCGCAAAGACCGATCACACAGCAGTGCATGGTAAGGCTGTAATTATTTTTGATTCTTTGGTTAGATTTCATTTTTCCTTGTTCATTTGTCAATATAGAAGTAGTTGATCTAAAATGCTACGAATAGTAGTAATAAAAAACTGTTATAAAGAAAAACCTCCTATTCTTTTATTTTTACGTAACGGTTCCACGAGGGCAAGATTGTCCTAACGTTCTTGTCACGAGAAACCGTCAGGACATTCATCGCCCAGTAAGCGAGAGTAGCAGCTGTGAAGTCTCTTTAAATATGGATTTCAATATAAACGAAGATATGTCACCCACTTTCCCCCCAGCTAGCTGTTCGATTCGAATGCCAAGCAGAATTTCGTCGATGCCAGAAAACTCCAGTACACCTTACGGATCGCATTGCAATGGCATACACACTCAGGTGTTGAAGTTGCAACTTCAAATTGCCCTGCTCGCAGACAAAATAGATCAGTTGCAAGACTCGCCACCTACCGTGAGACAAGTCACAAACCCATCTAGTAAACAAAGGAACCTTCCTAGAGATTATGGTTGTGAGTATAACGGCAGTTAATATTTATCCTTGTAATGTAAATCCTTTGACTGAAGCTGGACAGAGGAATCTTAGTACTTTTGATTGACACATTGAAGCCTAGAAGGAATGTATGGAACCTTGGTTGTTTACTATTTATCATTCATGTATGATCTGCACTCTAATAGGGCATGGGCAACAACCAATACCAGTGTAGTGTGCACATCATTGATATTATGATAGATAGATATTAGATGTTTTATTTAGTCACGGTAGTCTTATCACTGCTTGTGATGCCGCATGTACACGAAATGTGCCAATCAATTTGAATCTTCTGTAATCTCCACCGACCACCACCCATGGGGTGTTATGAAAACTAAGACCTACGACCCGTCTTAGTTTTTGAGATTATGAAAACTAAGACCCCCTAAAATATATATGAAGTTGAATTACACCCTTTCAAAGACTACAATCCATAAAACAACCAAAAACTATCACCTGCATGCTGACCATCTGCTTCTTCTCAAACTTTGGAGACATATTGGTATTGAGAAGAGGATGAAAAGCCATAGTCTACCTGTGTATAATTGTACACTGAACATATGCCTTACCCTGCCGATTGTTCTGACTATGATTTTATTTGTTTTCCTTAACATTGTATTTTTGTGTGATGTTTAACCGATAACACTGTTGACCACATGACAATTGGAAATGGTCAAGGTATATTCAGGTAACGCCATCAGGTCTCAGCAACATGTCAGCCGGCAACAAAGACAAAAATCCATCTCCAGTGCAATGCTGAATTTACAATTTTTAAGGATAAACAACTAAAATTATAGACCAATTGGCGGGGTAAGACATATTTTCAGTGTACAATCATACACAGGTAATAGCTTTCATCCGCTTTTTGCTGTAAATTTTTAGAAGAAGCGGAGGCCATGAATGATTACTGGAATGATTTATCTCATGATTTACATGGTGTAAGTGAAGAAGGAAATGAATCAAATTTGGCAATGTTATGGGGTTCTTTCAATGAAGACAGCGCTCTTGTCACCTACCTGGGGAAAAAACAGATAATGTAATAATATTGTAAGAGAACTGGAATTTGGCTTTTAAATGGTGAGCAAAATCAAAATCAATCATGGCTTGGTTCCTCACCAGATGGAATCAAAGAATTCAATGGGAAAAGGAAAACAGTTCTGGAGATTAAATATCCTTTCGTGGGAGGCAAATCAGTTCCTTACAAAAATGTATGTGTCAACCATATCCCTCAAATCATGCTGGAAATGTTCTGCACATCCACTCAAGAATGTCACTATGTTGTTTGGACTCCTGTTGGCACCAAAGTTTTTCTTGATGAGAGAGATGACAGTTACTTAGAATTGCTCTCACTGTTTTTCTAGTGTTTTCTTGGTTTGGAATTCTTAAACACTAACCTTTCTGGGGAAATGGCTCAGTACCTGACGTCTGTCCTGTCTAAGTATGTACCACAGTTGAAGAAGGACAGTGGAAATGTGGTTCTGGATGGAGACCAACTGACACAAGAACGTGCTTGTAATGTTCAATGGGTTTTTCAAGATGGTGATGTCATGTTCAATAGACAGGATATACTGGTGAATTCTTGATGGAGTAGACTGTAATTGCTAATTTGTGAAGCTGCATTTTCATGATGACTCAGCAGCAGAAAATTTCGATACCAGAAATCCAATACTGGAAAGGCAATGGTCTTCATCATGGACTGCAAGGTTTTGTGGTTTTGTTCAACTGTTTATTTTCACAAAGAACACCACTGATAAAATAAGGGATTATCAAAAGAATGAACCTGCCATCCACTAGACTACAAGTAGTCCCCATTTTTCCTCAAGGATAGTACGCGGTAAACTGCAGGGGATATTTATTCCAAGTAAAAGAAAACCAAATTTAGAAGGGTTTGTTTGGAGTTATCTAAGCATAACTGGGCTACGATCTCAGAGACAATTTGCCCCAAAATGCTCATTTTTGGCAAGTAGGTGTCTTGAACATTGTTCTTTCAGAATATCCTGACAAATCCCATAATTTCAGTAATTTCATTTTTAAGACGTCATCACTTTAGTACTCTATGGATGGCTGCTTTCCAAGCATTTGTGGTGGTGTATTGCGAGCATTTCTCTTCAGAAATAGCCTAATGGATGAAATATGGTGCCACAGTGGGAGACCTTGCTCAGTGGAGGGCCAATTGGAAATTGAAACGTTATCTACGCATGAGTATCTAATGAATATTTGTTGTTGGTGTTGTTGGTTTGTTCAGATCAAATTTGCCGTGCTAACATACATTATAAATTGAAAAAAAGTTCAATCCTTTTACTTCCTAAGTGAGTTTTTCACGTTAAGGGTATATTTCCATTTAACTGTTCTTCTTAAAATTTTTGTTTAATTGTCTTAGTATGCTTAAAATAGCTTGTTAATTTATTGCTACTTATCTGCCACTTCACATCTGATCACTCTCTGTCCCTTGAACACATTAACTAAGTAGTATCATAATTATCACAGTTTATGCATTTGTTAAAGATATGTTAGGTTTGACTTGTTGAAACAGGCTATTGAGATGCAGAATGCATCGAGGCGGGAGTTTGATGATACCCTTAAGTCTTACCATGCACCGCGCAGTGAATTCCATGCAGATGAATGGAAAAACGAGGTCACCAGCCAAGTTCAGGGTAAGGAACGTTTTTTTTTATGATTATGTGCTCTGTGAACTCCAAATTTAAATCGTATGTTATTTATTTAACATTTACTACCTGTTATGTTAAGGGATATCAACATGTCAAAAACTTTAATGAAGATCCTTTTGTTTGTACAAGCAGAAATTTTGAAGGATACTGTCGGCGTCTGCCTACAAGACGAGATAGAAATGTTAGTTTCCAACATAGAGCTTATATCACAGTCAATGAACAAATTGCCAGGTATGTTGGTGTTTTTTTTTTCCTTTGGCTATTACCTATATGTTTTTACATGAACAAAGAGAACTAGTTATCTGGATACAATGTACAAGTCTGTGAGGAATTTGTCTTGGTCTTGTACAGGGAAATGATGGAAATGATGGAAATAATGTTCATTTTTCTTTTCTTTCAATTTGATTTGAGTAATCATTGATGAATGGAAAATTTAGCTCTCAGTCACAATTTGTGAACAAAAAAGGACTGTGCACTGTCAGAGAGCTCCCAACATAAACAACAGCACAATTGTTTTCAACTTTAATTTGATGTTTGCCAGCTTTCCAAACCAGTCTCCTTCTACTAAGCTTAACATAAGCTTTTATTTTCTTCAGCATTAACCTTAAGCTTATAACTTTATGGAAAAAAAAGTTGTGTACAGAAATTATACAAAATTCAAAGAACAGCGACTAATCTTTAACCTCAAAAGAAGCAAATATATGGAATAGGTGTTCGTGCTGATGGTTTAACATGCAGAGAATTGCGAGGTTAAACAGGAATAAAGGTGGTTCTTTGCAATTTTAGGATGAATATCTTACCTGGATAAATAACATTTATAATTTTCTTACCTCAGTTTTCCCTACTCATAATGAAAAGCAGAAATAAATGGCAAAAGTAAACTGTATGCACACGCCTACAAAAACTTTACAGCCAACTGCAAGCCGGTTTTTAAGATTGAGCGATTTGCATGCGATTTGAATATGGATGGCTATGAAGCTATGAAGGTCATACAGCGTATGAGACTTTAATTATCACGCTCAGTGGAGTTGACCACAATTAATCATCAAATTCATGTTAATAATGAATTCCTACAAACGGCAGCTGCCAGATAATTATTGCACAGTCCCTAAAGGAAAAATGAAATTTGACGACAACTAAAAATTAACAGCAATTTCAATTTTACTTACGGCAATTTCAAGTTATTCTCAGGAATGTCAATTTTACCCACTCAATTTTTTTCACCACAACTTTTATTTCTCAAGCAATAAGCCCTAAGTACAGGGGACCAATGGACACTCCTCTGGACAAGAAAGCCATTCTAAAGATCATTAAGAAACTAACAGCGCTCAGATAAGAAGTGACCATGATATGGCTCTAGCTTTGCACAATAGCTAAAGTCGGCTTAAATGCCGCTGACGCAGTACAGCGCCTGAGGAAAGAACATAACATCATAGTCCGAGATTTTTCATCCGAAACTGGCATAGATACTACCTCTATGGAATTATTCAATTTAAGGACAGTGTCACGTGAAGAGGTTCGCCGAATTGTAACATCTCTCCCAATGAATAAATCTCCGGGACCGGACAAGGTCAGCGCTCGTGTACTAAAAGACTGTCTCCCTGTCCTATTGGGCCCTCTTACTGACATCATCAATTGTTCTATCCTTACTAGCACATTTCCTGACAACTGGAAAGAGGCTGAGATGATTCCGATTCTTAAAGACCGTGACCATGAAAAAGCTGCCAACAACAGACCGTTATCTCTGCTAGCCGTAGCTTCAAAGGTCCTCGAAAGGATTGTTTTGAATCAGTTCAGCGCCTATCTCACAAAAAACAACCGCCTTACCTCACACCAAAGTGGCAATAAAAAGCTTATTCTACAGAGACCTTAAACATCCTGCTCACGGATAAGAGATACTCAAAGCAATGGATAAAAAGCAGATAACAGCACTAGTACTATTAGATCTATCCAAAGCCTTCAACAGTATAGACCATGCAAGGTTGCTCCACAAACTCTCCATCTTAGGAGCCTCACCCTCTACTGTCAAATGGTTCAAGAGCTATTTAACTGGTCGCAGGCAATACGTGAGAACAGGCTCCGCCTACTCTGACACTCTACCTATAACTCACGGAGTTCCTCAAGGCGCAATCCTATCACCATTGTTGTTCTGCATTTATCTCAACGATTTACCCACAACACCGACTTTTTGCAACCTAGAATCGTATGTGGATGACTCAAAGCTATTCATGTCATTTCCTCTCGTTGAGCTTGATGCTGCCATTGAAAAGGTCGAACAAGACCTTCACAGTGTAGCTCAATGGTGCTGTGAGAACCATCTACTTATCAATTCCGATAAAACTAAACTCCTTTTCCTCGGCACCAGACAGATGTTAAGCAGGTTACCAGAAGACCCTAGAGTGGTATTCTTAGGTAAAACACTGAAGCCAACAGACTCTGCCAAGGACTTGGGAGTCTTTCTTGACCCCCATCTGACCTACGATCACCATATTTCATGTGTAGTGTCATCTTGTTTCGCAAAGCTTTGCCAAATAAATAGAGTCAAAAGGAGCTTCGACAAGGAAACACTAGAGTTGTTAATAACATCATTAGTCTTTAGTAAGATGCTTTACTGCTCATCTGTATGGTCAAATACTACACTCCAGAATATAAACAGATTACAATCTATTCAGAATTTTACCAGCAAGATCTTAACAAACTCTAGGAAGTTTGACCACGTAACACCTTTGCTCCGAGAGCTAAACTGGCTTCCTGTTAAAGAACAATTATTCTATAGAGACTCCGTTTTGACCTTTAAATGTCAGAATGATCTTGCGCCTCAATATTTAACGAGCAAGTTTACCAAGCGCTCAAATATACACACTCGTAACACTCGTACACGGAACTCTGCAGATTCTGCTATACAGAACGGCTATAGGCCAGCTTACATTTTCCTACAGAGGGAACCCCAGAGAGAACTGTGGAGGATCAGGTTATAGATGACTTTTAGGACTTTCTTTACTGGCTTGAAGATGAACAGATAACAGGCTACTCATCGGCAGTGGCCTGGAATTATGACTCTGATTGGCTAGAAGGAAGTGAAGAAGGTGACATAACCGTGGATGGAGAGAAGTATGAGGAAGAAGAGTTATGTGCGGCAGGGGCTAAAGAGTGGCTAACTAATAGATAACTGGTGTAGCGTAGTGTTCATACTGTTCATCGCTGGTACGGTGTTTTAAACCTCTTAGTGCCAGAGGCAAAATTAATTCGGCATGAGCAGCTTCCAGTCTCTGTCAAGCAGCAGCCAGCTTGCAGTTTGAACTATAAATAAAAAAAGTAATTTTTGACCAATGTAACCCGTGATCAGGCACTTCAACCTGTTGCTATTTACCTTTTAACAGATTGTGCCCTTAGTACCTTGCTAAGTGGTGTACCTACACCAAGACAAAAAATGCCGCATTTATTCTTTAGCTAACAATTTTAGTAAAAAATTTAAGGCAGATTTTGCTTTCAAGAGGACACCCTTAAAGGCTCAAACTATGGTGGTGGTCTGAACGATTATAAGAAGCTGGACCGTAAAATTACATCAGCCATTACTAAATTTCTTGCGGTCGGAAGATGATTATGTCGAAGTCTCCCATCTTATTACATTATTTAATACTTTGGGTTAGCCTCTCTTCGTAATCGCTATGTACTTGCCTTTTTTACGTTAGTTTACTCTATTTACTGTATAGTAATGTCTTTGCTGTTACTTAGTCCATCTATAGATAAACCTTGTACTATGTCTTCAGTTCCCCCGCCTTGATTAGTTTATAAGCTATTTGCGGGTGGGAAAGTAATATCGTTAGTTATATCTTCAATTTTCAATAACATTTGTTGTTGTTGTTGCCATTATTGATGAGAGTTGACTAATTTCCTGTTTTTACATGGTCTGCATTGTTACACTTTCATCTTCAACTTGCTAGATCTTTATGAAAAATACCAAGGATAATATTTTCATTCAGGGGAGCAAACTGCACGTTACCTTTGATATTTATAAATCTGGGTACAAAACGCTGTTATTACAGAGCTCCCCCACATTCATCTGTGTATGTAATTAATGCCAATACATAATCAGTTACTTTGTGCATACACTGTTCCATTAACCACATCATAACAATCAAACATCATTTATGGCTTATTTTGCATTGACAGTTTTGTAAAAAAATACAAAACTATCAAAGAAAATGCTTGTCAGAAATAATTATAATGTAGTAGAGTCCTAAGGATTTGCTGTCGTGTAGCACTGTTAACTTTTGGTGGCAGATAGAATTACCTGTATGTGGACAGTTGAAGTGCTAATGTAATAATATTGCAAGAGAAACTGGAATTTGGCTTTTTAATGATGAGCAAAATCAAAATCAATCATGGCTTGGTTCTTCACTAGATGAAATCATAGAATTCAATGGGAAATGGAAAACAGTTCTGGAGAATAAATGTTCTTTCAAGGGAGGCAAATCAGTTCCTTACAAAAATTTGTGTCAACCATATCCCTCAAATCATACGGGAAATGTTCTGCACATCCACTCAAGAATGTCACTATGTTGTTTGGACTCCTGTTGGCACCAAAGTTTTTCTTGATGAGAGAGATGACAGTTACATAGAATTGCTCTCACTGTTTTTTCTAGTGTTTTCTTGGTTTGGAATTCTTAAACACCAACATTTCTGGGGAAATGGCTCAGTATCTGATGTCTATCCTGTTTAAGTATGTACCACGGTTGAAGAAGGGCAGTGGCAATGTGGTTCTGGATAGAGTTTTTCTAGATGGAGACCAACTGACAGAAGAATGTGCCCGTAATCAGAACGTGCTCGTAATGTTCAATGGGTTTTTCAGGATGGTGATGACAGATATTGATCGTGAGGTTTTGACTGCAGATCAAGCCATATAAAGTCAATTTACTGATCTTCGAGGACCACACACACTATTGCCTGATGAAGACCTGCAGTATATCGTCAAAACAGCACAATTATCATTTAAGTACAAATCGTAAGATAAACAAAACCCTTTAAAGAATGATATTAATTTTTATTTTATTTACATGATTGTTAAGCTATTTGATAGTTATTTCTTTATAATAATATTTTTAATTATTATTATTATTAATTTTCCACATGATATTATTTTGTATCTGTCACCGTATTTTTTGCCATCTTCGAAAAATTGTAATTGAGGAGGCCTAATTAACATAAGCTCTATAGTTTCCTTTAGGCCTCCTCGCCATTTCTTCCTACATTTTTTTTGGCATCTTTTTGTAATTATTGTAATTGTGTGGCAAATAAATAAATACAAATACAAATACCCCAATTAGGGCACCTTATCATCAAGCCCAACAGCTCACTCATCAGCTCAAGGTCAAGAATCTAGTGTGACAGAAGATTACATTAATGATCCGGAGTTTGTAAGTTTTGTTTCCTTGTCATATAATTTGAAATTTGACTCTACACAGTACTTCTCCCAGACCAACAAAAACAAAGAACTTAAGCAACTGTCAAGACTGGAGACTTCTGGGACAAAAGTTGAGATTTCCAAGTCAATAACTTTATCACACAGTTGATGCGTTGACAGTCTGACATGAAACACGTTGAACTTTAACAGTGCAACCATACAGTGTATAACAACACATTCCACAAAAGTTGGTTGTGGGCCAATCAGCAGCTCATACAATAAAACAATAAGTTACTAGAAACCCAAAATTTTAGTATTGAAAGCAAAACTTTTTCAAAAAAGCAAAATGTTTCACCAGACAATTTTGTTCTATCCTAAACTGTACATTTTGACTGACAACTAACGTTTTTTGGGATGTATTACAGCTGGCATAGGAATCACATTGTTACAATTTCAAATTAACATTAGTCCCTTTTTTGAAGTTTTTGTTTGCAAATCTT
>CALNXI010002078.1:32500-44458 GCA_942486025.1 Porites evermanni
TACTGGCGGCTACAGGTAAATAATCAGAAACCTATTCGTTTACATGTTGCTATTAATAGTTTGTTACGTACGTATGTAAATGCTGGTGTGTTTAAGTGTTCGAATGTAGCCTGAACGACAAATGCATGAAAGTGTGAGAAAACGTATGTGTTGCACGTTTTAACCGAGCACAGATTGGGCGATAATCTAACGAATGTAGAGCGATAACCTAACGATTATAATTTCAAAGGACATAAAACAGAATAATCAAAAGAACTTCAATCATTAGACGTCCTAGAATGCAAATCTAACGACTTTGCCGAACGCCTTGAACGTCCTGGAACGAAATTTCGAACAACTTTTTCTAACGGTTTGAACGACCTTGACCAACGCCTTTAACGGTTTCTCGAATGCTTGTAACGGCAAGGCAAATTTTTCTAACGGTTTTACTAACGGCTTGAACGCTTTCCCAAGCCGTTTTAACGCTTAGTTAAAGGGTTCTTAACGCTTCAAGCCGTTAAACGGTAAACCGTTAGTGTACGTTTTCCTGGAGAAGGTCACATATCATTACTGGGGTGGGCCTTCTTAGTGCTTCCCAACCTGGTAGGATGTTGCTTTGGAGCAACGACAAACGGTGCATTCCCTTTCTAATTTGTTAACACATGGCGACGGGTTGGACGGAAGAGGACGCCTCTGCCTTTTGGCAACGACGTCCCACTGATAGTATTCTAAGGTATCCCGTGTCCCAGCAACGGCAGGAAATTCTGCAGGAGAGACGTGATGTCCGCAGTGACACAATGGAAATAAAACGTCACACCTTCATAACTCAGAATAGACTGCAGGTTGCCGATGACGAATCAATCATATTTACTCCGGAGGCCGAAGACATACACTTTTGGGCCCGGTTCCAGAGTTGGACCTTCTGCGACGGTTGTGGCAAGCTGTAGCCCAGGAAACTGCTACCCGGTTTTCGCCGTAGAAACCCTTCTCCGTTGACAAAATCGTGCAAATGCTCCACTGCCGTCTACAAAGTACCGGTGGTGGATGACATCCCCCTCATCTTACGTAATCTTACTGAAAATTACCTGCGTGTTCTCCGCCCTCTCACCATCCATTGTGGCGACAACGAGAGAAGATTCAATAGCTACCGTCAGCGGACCGGCCCTACCGCGTCAACTGGTCGGAGCAACCAGTCCACGAGAAGATCGCCAACCTAGAGGACCCCCGCCGCTGAGCCAAACTTACTGCCGTCTTGAACCTCTTGGTGCAGAAGGATGAGCGTTCGTACGCTAAGTTCATATCCATGCATTTACGGGGCTATTGACGTCCATACCTGTACGAGATCTTCTCTTCCAGAGATTTTGTCGGCGTCGAGTGTGCTCTCTGGCCATCATTGTACCCCACCACCGCCATGTGTGAGAGCGTCTTGGAGGGCCAGACCAATCGAACGAGTGGGAAGATATCCTTATGCATAAGATCCTCTCCGCCGTTCCCGACTACTGCCTCAGCTATGAACTCCTCCAGTACCAATATGATCGCTGGTTGTTTAAAACCATAACTGGGGCCGTTAATTCATCGAAGCAATCTGGCTGCTCGCCGAACAGAAGCCTTGAGAACAAGACCTTCTCCCGTTCCTTCTGGCAACACCAGAATCTGTATCTTATAGATGCCGTACGGCAATACAGTTATCCATCTGTCTTCTTGACCATCAGCCCGTACTAGTGGACCTTTCCGTTTCCTCCGTTCATCCAAGAGCTGCGGGACCGGTATGGCAGAGACGTGACCGAACTAGCTTCCCTGGAGACGCTGCATATTGGACACGTTCTGGAGCAGGTTGCACGTGGCTACCAGAGCGGCGGAAACTGCAATCACTGGAGAACGTACGTCTTCGGGAACAAGGACCACCCCACCATGGCCAACGTCCAGTGCTATTTTTACCGGTTTGAATTCCAGAAACGGGGGACACTCCACCTTCATATGCTGCTGTGGCTTCAGGACATCGCCGTCACCCGCGCTGATCTCTTAAACGCAACCGTTCTGTGTGACAATGCAGAAGACGCGTTTGTGGTGGCGGATACCCAAAAATCTGACAAGTCCTGCTTGAAGATCCATACCCACCCCACTTCATTCATCACCCTGCCATCTGGGAAGAACACCATTGAGCTCCATCACACCGCTGATGATGCAGACCGTCACATCTGCGCACATCCTACTACCATCCTAGGGTGCCTCCGATGTCGAAGTGACGTACAACTGGCGGACGGAAAAGCGTTACTCCTGAAGTATGTCAGTTCGTACGTCACCAAGATGCACGAGTCTGCAACCTCCGAAGGGCTCTATTGCAATGACGTGACTGGTTACCAGGCTGCGAACTCCTTCTTACGTACAGTCACCCCTCTTGAGCTGGAGATGATCTTCGAATTAACCTCCACCAAAGTCTGCTGGACAGACAAGATGACTCTGCTCTTCAGACCACCCTTCCCTGGCCAGACCGACTCACCCTTCCCTGGCCAGACCGACTCCAATAAGGCCTACCAGTTCTATCTGCAGCGCCCGAGATCGGAAGATGATCAGTCTCTCCTCTTCTTGTTGCGTACGCATAACACCAGCACGACGAAGCCCAAAGCATATGAGGGAGACAGATACTTGATAGGAGTGAAGTTTGTTTCAGTGTTCAACCCTGTTTACTTTTATCAGTATCTTATCGCTCCCCCAACGAGCTGCGCCATCCAGAAGAGGAATCCATGCCTAAAAGTATCCATATTTTTCTGAAGCGGTTGCTCTCCTTCCTGAAACGTGGCAATCGCCAGACACCATCACCAACCAGTTTCAGCACGAGGGCCACAAGGAGTACTTTGTCCGCACCATTGTCGCGTACGTTTCTTCTCTGCATGATGTCCTGTATCTGTGGCGTATTAGAGTTGTCACTGGAGACATGTCTTACATGTCCACTTTCTCCTTCGATCGTCTGTATACCCTCTCCAGCCACCAGCAAGCCATTCTTGCAGACATCACTGGTGCACTAACCTCTCGTCGAGACGTGCAAGAGAATGACACACACCATAATGAGGAGCAGGGTAGCAGTTGGCGCATGTACAGGGTCCTTCTTGGTAAACCAGGTACTGGCAAATCCCAGGTGCTAATAAGAGCCATCCATCACGCCATCGAAAACGAAATGTCTGTCCTTGTCGCTGCCCCGGTGGCCCTGCTGGCTCAGGGTTACCACAAAATCTTCCTTGCCGACATCGAGACAGATACTCTACACGGTGCTTTTAATATCCCCGTCGACGGGCGTTTTGCTGATGACGTCAACTATGGCCTCAACTAATTCGACCTGGTGGTTGTAGATGAAGCCAGTATGATCTTGGCTCCCACCTTCCATGCCATGGCCACGACCTTCAACAGGCTAAACCTGCGCCCCGTGGTAGTCTTCGCTGGCAACAAGCATCAGCAACAGCCTCTGCAGACCGAAGCTGGCCGTGTGACCGCAACCACCTCTATTATCAATGACACGTACACCTTTCATTCCGGGAACGCCATCAAACACTTCTTATACCAGCAGTTCCGGATAGTGGACGAGGAGTACGGCAGGTTCCTCGACCTCATCCGCTACACCCAGCCCACTTGGCAGCAACTGGACAGCGTGCAGCAGAACATGATCCTCTGTCCCGAGGGTGACCTGTCCGACAACGACATCTGGCAGGCCTTCATGTCTAAATATGCCTCCACCGTCACGACCGTCTCCAGAAAAGGTGCGCAACGCATCAATAACATCGTCGTGGTGCATCTCTTCGAAGATCAACGTCCTCTGTCGAGAATACCGTGTGCATCCGTGGCCGAGAGCAGCCCAATCTACCCGCTCAAAGACATGAAGGTCTTGTTTACTGAAAATCGCGACAAGGCAGCCCGGATCGTCAATGGGCAGGAAGCGACCATCATCTCCGCTCAGAACAACACCATTGTTCTCCGCCTGCCCGAGGGACAGAGGGTCTTTGTCTACCCGGTGACCCATATTGTAGACGACATGCCAGTGACGTACTACCCATTCACGCCCCCCTACGCACAAACAATCACCAAATCTCAAGGGCAGAACATCAAACATCTCATCGTCTGGCTGGACAGTGACCTCGTTCCTGCTGGAACAGCTTACGTGGGCTTATCCAGAGTTCGAAAACACGCTAACATCTTTCTACAACCTATCTACTCACACCACGTCACTCCAGTTAGGGTTTAGACCACCATCATATCCATCTTTCATTCTCTTGTCTGCTCTTCTCATTTCTCTTTATCTTCTTCTCTTCTTCAACAATTGTCTCTACTTCTACGCTTTTCTTCTCTTGTTTGAAGACTTCTCTCTACTTCTGGTACACACCTTTCTCATGTTCATCTCCTGTTCTACTCATTTTCAGTCCATGCTCGCAATCATAGCCTTGTATGGCACGCACAGACATTGTAGTTCTTTCCAAGGACAGCTCTTGTGTCAGATAAAACGAGCTGAGGTAATCAACCCTTGGGGAGTGCCGTAAGAGAGCTGTGTTTGGAACCTGTCGCTCATGTGCATGTCGATTACTCCCTCTCTAGCGAGCCTTCCTTTTCGACTCTCGTAAAGTGCTACCTCGTCGTGGTGAGAGTCCCTAGTAAACAGTGCCTCTGGCCTCTTACCGCCACTACTGCTGAAGCTAAAAGCACTTAACCCACTTCAACTAATAGACACTTGCCATGACCATTGCATATCCCTCCATGAGAACAGTCCTACCGACCAACCCGTCAAAGACGCGCAAACACTAACTCCACACTTGTTAACGCATGCTTGTTCATTTTCTTGCAGATATGGCACAGCAGTCAAATGTAAAGAAGCCAAACTACAACCGCCACTTCCCTAGAAGCTTCATGCCAAATTACGGCGCCGCTCTACAGGACCTCTCACACGAGAAAATCCTGTCGAGACTCAAAGACTTCAACTGCGCGTGGCTATCCAGACCAAACATTGCCATTTCCGAGATGGCCCAGACCATCAAGGACAACTGGCCGCTGATAGAAAAACACAGAGGCAAAGTATTCACGCGCAAGTTTGTTCAGGACCTTCGCGAGGTCATCCTCCCCCTCATGGACACCTACGCTATTCTAGATAACAGGGACAACAGTACACATGATCCGCCTACACATGACGACGTCCTCAACGCCCTGGAAGTCGTCAACGTAAATCCGGAAGTCGAAGAGCCCATGGTCACTTCCTTCAATGCGGCGGGACCTGTGTTGATGACCAATCAACACAACGTAACCAACTTCGCGCAGGAGGCAGTCAGGAGTCCCGCCACAGAGGACTTCAAGGCAAACCCCAGTAAAGATAGCATGATGAACTATTTGTTCAACTCGATACTGATGAAACTTAGGGCAGTAGAACGGCGCACCTCACTGTATGACCGCAGCCGCCTGGCAGACCGCGACGCTCTCCCAGAGCCAAGCAGCCGTGCAAACTCCTGCACGAGACGGGCACAATCATTGCCCGACCCCGAAGAGGACGAGCCTCAACCAGCCACTACACCAAGCCGCCCTAGACTTGGTGAGCATCAGCATTCCGCTTCCCAGTCTTGGCGGCAAACTGGCCAACGGCAAACCCTCGCCGTCCAGGAGGAGGACGTGGACGATGAAGAGGACGACGAGCCCGCTCCTTCATTTCTCAGGAGAACTTCCACGCCCACATCCTCGTTCAGCAGCAGGGGGTCCCAATGGCGACAATCCACCTTAAGCAGCCTTGACTCTGCAATAGATGTAGAGGACCAGCAGCAGTCGGACGACGAAGTAGAGGACGTCCCCAGACCTGGAAGGAAGAGACCAAAACGGGCGCCTACTGCGACAGTAACTACCGTGGAGCCAGTGGCCTCACCCGCCGCAGACAACGAGGTTACGGGGAGACGCGACAAGAAAAGGCACAAGAAACGCCACCGCCAGGCACAAGTGGAAGACGAGGTGGAAGAAGACATCCAGGCAAGCCTACCCAGCTCACAGACCTCATCAGGCCGTTTCTCCGGAAAAATGGTTCAACAGGAACCAAAATCAGCGAGCCGACTACGTTGTCAAATTTAACAGGCGGTCTGTTGAAGATGCTTTGAAAGGAAAGACCATACTGATAGCCAATTTACCCCACACTGAGTAACCCGAGTTTAACGAGTTCTCTGTTAATGTTGCAAGCATGTTGAAATCCATGGAGAACTGGACAAATAGCTTAGTTGATACCATTGTGCGGGCTGCAGAGGCACTACTAAATTGCAAAGACGCCATTCAAACAATGCCATCGTTAACGGTCGCTTTAAGAAAGAAATTTCTTGTTGGAGCTCAGAGTTGCAAGAAAGGGATGTATGAATGCGCAGTGTACAGTGATCATGTAACTTGTGCTTACTCTTGTTACAAGTTCAAAAAACTCTGCGAACACAGCTTAAGCATTGCCGAGAAAACAGGTATGATTAAGGAACATTTACATTTCCTTCGAAAAACATTGAGGCGTAAGGCTCCTTCCTTCTTCCTTCCTTCTGCTCTTTTATGCCAAAATGGCGTTCATTTGAACAAAGCGGGCAACTATGCTGTTTATCGTAGCTATAGGGGAGAAGTTAGCAACTTTTTCTGACGCTCAGTGACAGATTCCAACTTCTCTATCCAGTCATGCATTCTACATTCGTTGTACTTGTCCTTTGTGACGGACACGAGTTTTATAAGATATTGTATTTATTTTATGGGCCGGTTTCTCTTTCTCACCTCTGGCACTTTAACATATTCACTGCGGAGTCTCCAAAAAAGTTAAAAATTGCCAAACATGCTGCTGATTTTTCTTTTAATGCCGGTTCCATTTTTTTCTCTCTCCAATTTATATTTTGAGCAGAATGCTACTGGATTAGAACCCCCACCTCCCTCCCTACTCACGATTTCACTATTTTCTCTCCCATACCAACGCCTTGGGCTTATTTAGTCAAGTTCCTTTGCTTGTGGTCTAGATTTAACTTTTATTTGCAGGAACTTATACAGTTGCGGACCGCTGGAAACAATCACCACAGTAACCAATCAACTAATAATTTTTACAATAAAATCTTGAACAGCACACTTACAAAGTCCTGTCTGTTTTGGGGGTGCAAAGCAGGAAACCTATAGACAAGAGTTTGTGGACTAACCCTCCTCTCTTGCTCTCTAGGTTTAGAAATATCATGATCTGGGACGCTCCGGCCTGGAGCCTCGCAAGCCCTGAATTCACGCACGGCTTTTCCAAGCGGCTGATAGTGCAAGAACACTGGGGTTTCTTACCAGGGAACATAACCATGTCGGCGAAGACCAGCAATTTGACGCTGAGGCGACTTGCTTGGTCAGTGAAGCAACGACCGCTGGCTGAGATATGAGCAGAGCACGGCTCCTTAACCTCCGCTACGCAGCCATCAGTTACCAGAGTGGGTCATTCTGCCCACAGTATCTGGCTTCCGCCATGGCAGAGTTTGGCGTGAACTTCGCCACTTTTGAGGCATTATCGGCAGACACCTTGGAAATGCTTCACGCCAGCCTCAAGTGAGGTTGGAGGCAGGGCGACAACTCCAGCGGTAGCAGCGAGGAATCCAATGAACCCCTCATATCCTGTCCACAGAGTGTTATGCAGGAGATAGGCAAGTCCAGCGTGGAGTCTTCTTCGGAGGCTGGAACCTCCCAACAGCCACCAGGGGACAGCCACCAGGGGACAATGCTCTGTGCTCTTTTTGCACGGCTGAGCAGTTGGCCCAGCTTGGAAAGCAGTGACTCAGAGGACCACCACCATGGAGAGACTGACGTAGAGACCACCTCAACGACAGTGGGAAGCACATGTGCAGCAAGGCAGAATAGAAAGACTTCCTCTGTAGGCAGCAGGAGAGCCAAGGCGTTCCGTGAGGGAGAAGCAACGGAGGGTAGGGAACCAGGTAAAGAACACTGAAAAATAGAACCAAACTTGATTATCACTCCCACGATACCAGCTTCGTATTCTATATCTCAGGAGTGACCATTTTCATTTAGTGGAGTTGTGCGCACACGCTGAGACAGTCACAAACATTTGTTAGCAAAGGAGGAAACTGCTATCAGAAATGATAGATTTCTTATGTCATTCTTCTTATATTATGAAAGTGCTAGCAAATATGTTGCAAAGTCTAAAACAAGAGATTTCCTTGCAACAAGAATAACAAATATGGAATCAATACCCCCAAGAATAAAAAAACTGAGCAAAATTTCATATTGGTAAAGGAACAAAGGTACACAATGATTTTTGGCATCATTTTTACGGCTAAAGTTGCAAAACAGATGGGCCAGCAAATTTTTGCGACAGCCTTCAATCCTGGACATACATTATTTTAAAACAGCTTACCACTTAATTATCTGAACGTAATTTAACATGTTTATTTTTATTTTTTAAGCCCTTTCTAACCGACATTTTCTAGACCTATATTAAGCGTTTACCTTATATTTTGAGTTGTTTGGCATTCATATTGTTTAATTTTTATATATTTTATCAATTTTACCTATTCATTTGTGTAATGCGCATTTGATCAAATTTTTATGTGAACTTGGGCAATATAAATGATAAATGATATGCTCACTCACTTACAAATCATTAATGGCGTGAACTCTCTGTTCTATTTCGGGATTTCAGCAGGTGCAGAAGCGACAGGCGAGCGAGTGACGGCGCAAGAGAAAGAGGCAAATCCCTGGGGCTTGTGAGACGGGTCTGTCGCAGGACTCAGGCTTGACGCCTTCCCAGACGAGGAGATGTGGCAGGACATGTTAACTTTCTTCCGACAACACCAGCCGCTTTGCCAAGAGGTGGGTGTCCACACTGATGGTCTCTTATCCCTTCCTACCCTTTTTATGGTTATCGTTATCATTGCTATTTTTAAGGACATTTTCTGTCAACCGATGACACGATCAGAAACTGAATTTTTTGTTCTTTTTCTTTCCATCTTATCCAAACAGGAAATATGAACTGCCATGCCGAGGACGCACTTGGCAAGGAGACCTCGCGGGGGCACAAGAGGCTACCAGCAACCTGATTGCAGACGCACGCCACCAACTGCTTGGTGAGAAGATGGCAGCCCTCTTCGTCATTATCAGCCGCGGCAACTGTAACTGCCGAGAAGATAGCTGTGCTCTGAAAGGCGGTCAATATTGGCTTCAAGAGCAGCCACCAGAACCCTGCTCACAAGACCCCCCTTGTGCTGTTTGCAGCGTCTTCACACGACACCTGGACCTCTGCAATCTCCTAGGTAGGGCGTCTACTAGCAAAAGCGCTCTCTTCAGTCGACCTTGCCATCCCAGCAGACTTACCCCCTGGTCAGAGGGTGGCAAGAAAACAAACCGTAAAGGGGATACTGTGCTCCATGTTAGACGTCGAGAGAAATAGGCTACAGCGCCTCAGGCGTATAGGAGAGTTAGCCATGCTGGTACCAAAACTGCTCCGTGTTCAACTTAGCAGCGGTCGCACACTCTTCTGGCAACAACTGAGAAGAGTTTCCAACAGGGTGATCGGGCAATGCAGTCAACCAGCAAAACTAGACACTCTGGGAGCTATCCGCAGGAGAATGCCGGACAATTTGCCCTGGAAGGAGTTCTTGACCCCAGGTTGAGATCTCCCGTATCACAGTGACTGCCCGTGAATGACTTTGCACGTGGCGCTTCAGAGTTTATTCAATACTTGTATTCCATTTTGCCTTCCTTCTTGTTACTTTCCTTTTCCAACAGTAGTGTGACTGCCAGATGAAATACAGGATGCCTGTAAAAGACAATGAGCGAGACACCAAACTGTCAATAAAATGTTTTTGCATGATCATAACTGTATCTTGTCCTGCTCTGACTCAAGGCAAGGCGGGGCTCGCGGGGCATTTGGAGAGGGTATACAAAGCTAGAATGTTTATTGACAGGAAGTACATGAAATCAAAACCACAGAAGCATGTAAATTTACTCTTTTCATGCTGCGTGAATTGATAGATCGGCAGTTAAAATTCATAACAAATTAACCCAATCCTTTACTTGTCATGCCAGGGTAAAGCAAGCTTGCATGTTGTCACCTACTCTTTTTAATTTCTATCTAAGTGATATACCAAAATTCCTAAATAAGCTGGAATATGGAAGTTATTTGATGCACTGATATCTCCCACACTCTTTTATGCCAGTGAACTATGGAGGATTGATTGCAATGCACAATTAGAAAATGATCCAGCAGAATTAGTTCAGAATAAATTCCTAAAGTGGTTGCTGGGGGTTAATAAATACTGCAAGAATCATCGATGCCTGCAGGGCTGAGACACGAAGGTTTCCAATTACAATTGAAGCCCAATGTAGGAACTTTAAGTTCCGATTAACTTTAACCTTTTTAGCCAAAAATGAAAAATTATCCCAAATAGCATATAATGACAATAAACGGAATGAAAATAAAGCTTAAATCAAAGGCTTATTGGAACAGAGTTAGGAGAATTCTGGATGAAAGTACACTAGGAATCGTAAACATCGTAAAAATCAAGCAACGACTTAAGGATATCGAACTACAAAGATGCTAAGTGAAATAAGTAATGACACTAGAAAACTTGCTAACCAAAGCAACAAAATGAGAACCTACTGCTTATTCAAAACAATAGACAATTACAAATGTGAAGATTACCTACATCAGGTCACCAATACGCGACACAGAATAACTCTAACAAAACTGCGACTACGCAACCACAAATTAAGGACCTCCGTTTTTTCTGTTGAGTTTTCTTTATGGTTTGTAAAATATCCATTGGCAGAAAATTTCACACCAACATATAAGGTATAATTATTGGCGATTTCAATGTGTTCATTGCTAACCATAAAATTGCGTTTATCTATCGTTGATTTTCTACTTTTCTTCGCAAATACAATAACTCTTGTTTCAGTTGCATTAATCTTATGAAACCAATTCTGACACTGCTTTGATAGTCTGTCAAGACTTTGATCCAAACCTTACTGGGCATAAACTGAAGGGTTTAAGTGAAAACCGTCTGGTACTTAGCATTATTGTTTAGAATGAAAGGTCATTCGCGGGGACAGAATGCAGCCTTGTAGAACACCTTTAGCATAAGTGCAAACTTCTGTTCGAACAATGCACGGGCTGTTTTTTCTTTGGAGAGGGGGGGGGGTGGTAGGTCAGGGATTCAGCTGCCACTGTTGCAAACGCGCTCTTTTTATAACTTATAAATTGGATCTGGTCGAATTAATTCAGTAGCAGAGTCATTCCCTTCAAACATCTTTTGCAACAGAAACCCAATTCCATTAAAATCCTATGGCGACGTTAATTCCTGGACTGTCAAAAAGTACTCCCTTATTCGAACAGCGTTTGAAATTAGAAATCAATTTATTAGACTTTGTTCTTTTATATCCTCTTATTTGGCTATTTTTATGTCGTATTCTTCTTATTATCATTAAAGTATTACTGATAGGTGGACAAATTATAGAAAATGCCTCTATTTCCTGCGATTCTCCAATACATGCACGCACGCTAGCTCCTTTATGCTGATGAGTAGTCTTAAATGCCAAACTTTGCTGGGACCAGTGTATAGCCATTTCTTTCTAACAAAAGCAATAAAAGCACTATTGCAAAAACCTACTTTGCACTCTCTGCCTTTTCCCAGAACAGGATTTTTTTGGCCCTCAAACTCAAAACTCTGTTTACTTCCATATTTCCTAGTAGAAGAACTTCCGTTTTGTCGTGATTGACCTTCAATCCGGAGTATGTACTAAACAGATCGATAGTATCAATAAGGGTGCGATGCGAAAATTTGTCCCTAACAAATGATGTCATATCATCAGCGAATGTAACTAATTTGATTTCGGAACCACCCACCTCAATACCCTTAATTTTATCGTTATTACGTATGGATAATGCCAATAATTCAAGTACTATTATGAAAAGAGATGGCGAGAGTGGGTCGCCCTGGCGAACACCCCGTTTAACATTGAAAG
>CALNXI010002078.1:44865-75963 GCA_942486025.1 Porites evermanni
TGTCGACTTTAGCTACGTCATCTTGTAATAGGTCACTAATGAGCCAATAATCAAGGCGTCTTTGAATAATTGGGCTTTTTTGTCTCCAAGAAAATTTCTTGCTATTAGGATTACGGATTCTCCAGATGTCAACTAAATCATAATTCAGCATAATGTCCTCCACACACTTAACTGAGTCTTTTAACACAGGGTTTCCACCCGAACAATCTAGGTCTGGGTCCATAGTTACGTTCCAATCCCCTCCTAATATAATTTTGTAGTCAAAATCATTGTATCCCTCATCATAGATAAGCTCAGACAATGTTTGGAAAAACAACGATTGCTTAGTGGTGGTATTGGGGGCGTAAATATTTATCAGAAGGAATGGAACATCTTGAATAGTTGTGCAAGCTTGTTTTTAGACATGCCGTGTAACAATATTACAAGTCAAAATATTAAAAGCAGTGATGAACTAGCAATTATTTAGCACAAGCATTTACAATTTTATCTATTCCTACCAAAGAATTTGGCTTTCAGAACCCTGACAAGGTCTGTCTACATAAATGACAGGTTTAAAAACTAAAGGTAACCCCGCCACATTTACATAAAATGAGGAACTCTGTTTGGTAATTTCTTAATCTGTTTTAATGAGGATTGTTCTATTGTACTGTATTGAATTGTAGGACGAGCGACAATGTGGTGCAGCGCCAATTTCAAACCACGTCAGGTCACTGCTTTATCCGGTGAAGTTTTTGCATAGAGAGCATGGCCCCGAATTCAAGGATGTTCCAATCATCCGCCTACTGAGAGCCCAGGCTACAATACTACAGAAGCAAGAAGATCGAGAACAGCCGTCTTCGCGAGAAGAGTTGGAAGCCGAGAATCGCTGGCTTTCTTGGTGAGTTTGCACTGAGCTTATCTCAAGTTTTCTCTTAGCAAGTATTTCTTTGGTGAGAAGTTAAACCGGATATGATGGTCAGGGCTTTCAGTGAAAATCTTTAAAAATCTTGAGATCAGCTGCTTTTACGAAAATCTAGACATGCTAGGAATGGGGGAGGAAGACACTTAACCCTTTTACCCCCAAGGAGTGATCAGCAGCACATTTCTCCTTGTTAATATCAATGCTTCAGAGTAAGAGAAAAGTTTCTTGTCTACTTGTTAAAACGGAATCCATCAGGGCCGAGTTGTTCAAAGGCGGGTTAAGATAACCCAGGGTTAGTACGAAATTTGAATTCAAATGTGAAAGCTTAAAAAGCAAATTCAGTTTAATTTTTTTTGTCTACAATTTGATTATTCGCTACTCTAAAAAGAATAGAGAAAATTTTCAGAGAAAATGCTTTTGATGAAAAGAAAGAGACCCAGGTTAACATTAAACCCTGGTTTAGCGCTAACCGGCCTGCGAACAACCTCGGCCCAAGAAATTAAGTAATTTCAATTTATATCCCTTGAAAAATGTGAAGAATGCAATATAATTAAAATTATTCTGGTACAAGGTTTTTGTAAACTGAATTTTAAAACTACTCAATTTCCTGATGAATTCCATCTTAATTTGGTTGTCCGCAACCCAAGGGCTCTTGTCCAAAAAGTTTTGCTCCAAACTTGAAGCTCAAAAACAATCGGGTATATATTTTTCTGTTTATTAGCTCGTAAAAAACAAATGGCATGGCTGTGGAATTGTGAAGTTTTTAAGGTGATATTCAAGTAAGAGGTTTGCTTTTTTGACTAAAAGATGAATTTTAATTCTACTGTAATTTTAAGTGTGGCTTCCACCAGGCTTCTTGGAAAAGTCCACTTACAACATGTTAGTGAATCCAAATGCTGACCTCAGAAGTCTTGATAAAGAATGTCACCTGACATCAACGACCGGACAAGCTGAAACTGTAAAATCCGCTGTAGAAGACAGTAAAGTCGAAACCGGTCCAGAAAATGGCTTGTTTTGGTCGAGACGGCTGGATCGGTACTCAACCATAAGTACCATCCTTAATTTCCAGTGCGAAACCGCAAGGGAGGTTCCGTAACGGGGAATGAGAAGCATGCTGAACCTAGACACCTTCTCTTGGCAAGAGAGCCCGTGCAAATTATATATATATATATATATATATGTATGTATATATATAAAATGAAATGACGAAATTCAAATTGATCATCAACTAAAAAGTGCTCAATGAGTTTTGACCTAGTTCAAGTCTACGCATCTATATATATGGCTATTCAATTTTGTGGAAGATCATCGCAAAGGCCAAGGCATACTCTAATACCACTAAACGCTGTGACTTATGTATCACTGAGAATTTTTTCATATTATCTAATCCACAGATGGCCACTCTGAACAAACGAAACGAACTCATATCACATTGTAGACATCGAAGAAAATATATTCTCAAGTATTCCTGAAATTTTGTTTATTGTATCATAAGCGCGCGTAGGCTTTTTGTATTTATAAACTAGTATTTTTTGAATAACGCCTCTGTCATGACAACCGCAAAAATATGTCACGCAATCATGTTGCTGTTTTAACCGTTGTGATGCTTCAGTGTGTACGGAGTTTAACTGATGAGTGGATCAACTTTTTGTTGGTCTACGAAACAGACCTGTATCAAAATCCATATGTGCTCATACTGAGTAGTCTATTTACTGTTAAACTGCTCCTTAATTGTAGAGCACTTTTCTGGATCCAACGGTGAATTACCTGGATTTGTTTACTTATATATATATATGTATGTATATATTAATAATCACAGGAGTTCAGGCTTCAAAAGTAATCATTGACTGTTTATTGCGACAGTGCTGTTTCATATTGTCCGTAATTGAAGGACAACACTCATCAGGCAACTTCAACGATTGAAAAAAGCTCAGCAAAGACGCAAAGGAAGTAAAGGAAGAGAAGAACATCTTCGCCAAAGCAGACAAAACGACTAACTGTTACAAGACTGAACCCAACGACTACGTGACACTTGTAGACAAAAACATTACGAAGACATACAAGAAAACGCTGGACATGATCACTTTAAAAGACAAGATAATCACAGAAAAACTGCAACTTGCAGACCGCATTGAAGCCTCAGCGCCCAGGGACTCATTCATAACGCTAAAAGATCACAAACCTAATTTCATTAATAACCCGACCAGCAGGCTCATTAGTCCATGCAAATCCGAAATTGGCATCATCAGCAAAAACATCCTTGACGGAATAAACCATGAAATTACACAAGCGACTAAAGTGAACCTGTGGAAATGTACCAAAGATACCATAGAATGGTTTAAAGATATACCAGAAAAGGAAAAACACGCATTTATCACCTTTGACGTCTGTGATTTTTACCCATCCATATCTGAAGACCTGCTACTAAAAGCATTAAACTATGCCTCACGATTCACCACCATCACACAACAAGACCATCACATCATCACCCATGCGAAAAAGTCACTCCTTTAACACCAAAATTCTCCATGGACCAAGAAGAATGCAAACAACATGCTTGATGTCATCATGGGTCTTACGACAGAGCAGAAACATGCGACTTAATAGGAGCCTCCATGTTATCCTTGAGAGCACCAATATTCAAAAATGAGGTTGGTCTGTACCGTGACGATGGCCTCGCAATTTGCAAGGCCACTCCAAAAGAAATTGAAAAAACCAAGCAAGAAGTCTGCCAAGTGTTCAAATCGAATGGCCTTAAAATCACAATCCGAGCTAACAAAAAGGTCGTCAACTTTTTTGATGTGACCTTCAACCTCACAAATGGGTGCTACAAGCCATTCATGAAGCCTAATAATAAACTGTCCTATGTCCACCAACAGAGCAACCACCCCCCAGCACTACTAAAGAATATCCCACGCAACATTAGAAAAAGGTTAACTAGCATCTCATCCAGCAAAGAAGTATTTGACGAATCCATTGCCCCTTAACAGAAAAGCGGATACGAACACAAGTTAACATACAACCCCCCACAAGAGAAAGCTCTGAAAAACAAAAGAAAACGAACAAGAAATATCACATGGTACAATCCTCCGTGCTCCCTCGGGAAGCAGTTTATTGGTCCTTTACGGTCCCCAGGGAAATTCCCTAGGCCTTTTATAGGCCCTAGCAAACAAATTCGCCATCTTCTTGCAAGTCTACCCTACAATGGGCAAGGAAGTTTCATTCCTCCGCAACGCGGCCAGCGCCGCTGAAGCTCTTTTATGGCTCTCGTCCCTGTTTGACCAGACCCAGCTGATGCGGTAGCTATTGCTTCGACAAAGCCTCAACCGGCACCAACACCATCCACCTAAGTATCATGTATCAATTTATCGCTTCCCCCTTTTCATGTCAATTTGTTACATATGTGGCGTTCATCTTTTTCACCATTCTGTTCTGGAGTTTGTTTTAGGCGTCTGTGCAACGTACCAAAGGTAAGGCGGGCCTTATTTGATTATTGTCGCGTCTTTTGCGTCTGTTACAGTAGAACGAGAACGAGCCGGAACATATTTACGGTGGCGCTTCATGGCATCTGTGAAACGTAAAGGAGAATCTCAACAGTGCAGTTCACTGGAATGTATTTAACTACGTTGGCGCCCTTCAGTGTCTGTGAAACGTATAATGAAGAGAAAGATTACGTTGATGCTTCTTAGCGTTTGTGAAACGTAAAGGAGGAACCCAGCAGCTCTGCTCAGTGGCATGTTTTTAATCAGTTACATTGACGCCTTTTGGCATTTATAAAACGTACAATCAAGAGATAGACATTACGTTGACGCTTCTTAGCTTTTGTGAAACGTGAAGGAAGATCTCACCAACGCAGTTCGGTGGCATGTTTTTAATTTCGTTGGTGCCCTTTAACGTCTGTGAAACGTACAATGACAAACAGACATCTTTGGCTTTACTTCGCGACCATCCATTGTACATTTGGTCTAGAGTCTTTGATGCTTTATGGCATTTTACATGTATGTATTGAAAGATTTTAGAATAAGGTGGTCAGTTGTTTATTTTTCCCGTTCATTTACTACTCATTGTATTGTCAACACTTTGTATAATTTCAGCACATTGCATTGTCAGCATACTCCGCGCCCCCTCGCAGCTGTTCTCTTGAGACATCTCCCTTTTTATATTGTTTATTCTTCCTCACCTATTACACTTGTGACCTAGAGGTCACATAGCAGAAACAGGTGACATAACTCCTAGATATCAGTTTCAGTAACCACGTTCTCCTTACTCTAGCATACAGCCTTAATAAATTTGCACGAGTTTCCTTGTATATTATATTTTTCTTTGGCTTTTACCTCCTATATTTCCTACCCCACACTTGAGTCGTGCTCAGGGGGGGTCCTAAACACACCCCTCTTCCAGTCTCCGGACGGTTTCCTGACTCGACTCAACTGTGGGGTTCCCTCCTAGCCTACCTCTTTCGCAGGGTCTTTCCTTCTTTTTATCTCCTCCCATTCGGATTTTTCTAACCGGGTTACACATGCTGCAAGTCACCCTTCCGCTTTTGTTTAGCGTAACCGGGGGGGAAAGCCCCACAGTTGGGCCGGGCCACTCCCCTCAATTGAATCCATCACATCTGGGAGGCATTACACCAACACTGCCCATCTCTCTAAGGAAGTTTTTCTGGCTTTTTCGCAGTTTCGGGGAGATTTGGCTGTATTGCAACTTAATGAGGTATTCTGCAATAATTTACCGTCTTTTGCAGGAGTCTATAGCACCTCTGGTCTCGGGCAAAAGTTTTCACCCATAACTTATCCATCAAAAGACATAAGATGGCTTTTAGGTGAATGTGAATTAGTTACTATTCTCATTCGTATAAAAGTCGCTGCGCAACGATTTAGTCAACTAGATTACAGCATGCTCCCTCGGGAGGCAGTCTATTGGTCCTTTACAGTCCCCAGGGAAATTCCCCAGGCCTTTTATACGCCCTAGCAAACAAATTCGCCGTCTTCTCGCAAGTCTACTCTACAACAGGCAAGCAAGTTTTCCCACCCTCCTCCCCTTCAACGGTGCTGGCGAATTTTCTCTATCAGCCCACCCTATGCCTTATGCAAAATTTTTCACCCATAACTTATCCATCAAAAGGCATAAGGTGGCTTTTATACGAATGTGAATTAGTTACTGTTCAGCGTGTAAAGAGACTATGTAAAGATGATTCAAAGGAAGATGTCGCCAAAGAAGTCGACAAACATGTAGAACAGTCAACACATCGCAAAAGCACTGTACTTTTCTGAGGCTACTACTTGTACTTCTTCACCCAGGGCTTTGCCTGTTGCCCTATCTATTGGCCAACACTGTGTTTTGGATGAGCCATTTTGCACTTCTTAACACCAATTCAGAGTAACAGTTGCGAGTTGCTGAAACACACTTGACCATTGCACATATTCGCAAAGTTGTCACTTCCAATCCATGCAAGTTATCAAGGAAGTGTGAAGGTAATCCGCAGACTTCCAACGTAAAGCTTTCTAAAAGTTTTCCTCGTAAGCATTTGAATAAATCCCTCCAGGGTAGCTATCAATTCATTGGAAAGGCACTTGTTCATGGCACTCCCTCCAGGGTCGCTAATGCAGCCATGAACTGTGAGCCCGTTTGCAACCACCATAGAGAAAACACTGGGTATTTTGAAGAAGGAAGTATTGGGACTGTGCTCTACCAAGGAAGGTCTGACAGATTTTTATCTATAACACATGTGTGAAGAATGGAAAATTAGAACCCCATTATTTTATTCGTTTTTTCATGACCTCCTCCTTTAATAAAAGATCAAAGGCTTCATCTTGGTTTGGGAGAATTGCTGTGGCTGGGTCAGTGCTTCGCAAGCAAAGAAGTAAGAAAATGGATGCATCATGAAAAATAAGTCTAATGAAGTGTGAGACTCTTGAATGCATTTATCTGTTATCCTTTTATTTTTACGCAGAGTTAACTGAGCAAACCCCTTTTGCCATCAGACCAAAATGATGACACCTTGTGAAGCAAAAACCCACCTCTGACAGTTTGGCTTGGATCAGGGTCAAAACTATCTAGTTTTTGTTCATTGTTTGAATGGGGCGTGAGAGAGATGTAAATACCACCTCTTTGTTTGTGAGCCAAGGGTGTTTTAACCAAACATCAAAAATTGTTACACCAGATATGAAAAACCACTAAAACATATCCCTTACTCTTAAATGACTGACAAGGCAATCTGAGAAGGCAGACTTTCATAATTAACTCCTACTCACCAGATTTTTTCACCGATCGTAACGATCATATGGAAACCAAGATCTTTAAGAGTACTAAAACTACCTAAAAAAAAACACTAAGCAAAACCCATGTTATACTTTTTCTTCACACCATGCAGTTTGTTATTGTAAAAAAAAAAAATTTAATACGACATTGACGTAAGTGAGAAAAATCACAGGAAGCATAATAAAAGTAACAGAGTCAGAACAGTAACACCTTGTTTTGTAGCTATTGAAAAGACTGGCTTCACGTCATTTTGTTGCCAGTTGCTACCTGTTTTACACCGGTATTCCTACCACAGTGCACAATGGAGTTCACCTTGTTTATTATTTGAATGTTATTTACCTTGGCCTTGATACCTGCAGAGATGCAGAAATGTTTTAAAGTCACTGACTTTGTCAAAGGGCAGTGCACTTTTTACAATTTCACCGCATTGAGCCCCAAGGAACAAGTCCACAGCGCCATCATAAATGAACACTTCAAGCCACTTTTTATCTCAAGCTCCTCGCCATATGCCCGGATTTTAATTTGCTCTACATTTTTACCTTTTTGTTTTTCTTCGCACCACTAAGTTCAACCATGCTGCCACCTTTGCCTCGAAGTAAAATCATCCTGCATTCACCATTTTTTGCACAAGCAATATAGCATGGCCATCCACACTGAACTGCTCAAAACTGCCATCTCCTCCTCAAGTTTGTATTTCTCCACCCTGGTTATTAAAAGTAGTACTCTACTAATCTTTAATAACAGGAAGATGTAGAAATGGTGGTAAAAGGAGGGAAACAAAAGCTTGTTGGATTTGTGGACATGGGGTTAATTCATGATAATATGGAAATCCTTTCAGGTAATATTACGAATGCCAAAAAAATAAGGATGTAAACAATTATTTTAAGAGTTCATTAACGGTTCAAGCCCTCACCAACCTATGAATTAGGTATAATTTAAACTGTTTAATTCCAAATTAACAAATCTACTTCTTCCTTCCTTCCTTTTTTATGTTATTACCATAGTCTGAAAAAAAAATTCAATTGGATTTAGAACTAAATTGTGTAGAAGTGAGGGGGGGAAGGCAGACCGGTTCTCAAAGGCCCCCCAAAACGTAAATGTATGAAGATTGCCTGCAATTTCCAGAGAGGTGGGTGGGCGGGGGGGATGGGCTAAGGAAAGATCCCTTCCGTGGGTAAGGTATGGATAATTTTTGGAACCACAAATTTATTATCTTAAGTGCACCCTGGCGCTGCTTTTTTAAAGGTGTCAATATTGCCTTCAAAAACAAAAGGGCAATCCAAAATGAACTTAAACCAGAAACAAACAGGGCATCTCTGTGGGTGGTTACGTACTAATTATTAGGCTATTTTTCTTCTTTTTTTTTTTCAGGAGCACAGAAAAATGGTCCTGTACTAGCATCACACGTCCTTTCGTTAATTTTTTTTCTTTCCTGTCAAAGTGGATGCACTCTGAGTTCACTTTTTTTTAATATTCTGGGAAGGTGTCAGAAAAAATCCGGAAACAGGATTCAAGTAATATTATATTTTATTATTTTGCCCGTAAATTTAACAACTGTAACATTTTAAAACCTAGTTTCATGGGAACTATCTCAAAGGTAACCAACTTTTTTTTAACACTGTAACTATTAAATAAGAAATCACCTAATAAATTACAAATAATAAATAAAAAATTAAGTTTTGTCTTTAAATGACAGACCACAGTCCTTCTCTATCATTGAAATAAATAATCACTATTTACATTATGTACTCACTGATGTGTATATTGGTAAGCTCTGCAGGAAAGAATGCATTGAATTTATGATATAATTATAATATTCTGTTTACCTTTTCTAATTGAACATGTCACCTATGCAGCTGAATACTTATAAATATGAAACACTTGTTGTGAAACGTTTGAATGCTTATGATTGTATTTTCTTATTTCATTAAATTTTCAGTAGTTGATAAAGTAAGCCATTATCTCGCCAATGCTAAAACAGATGTTTAGATTGTAACAGGAAATATCATGGGATAAGATAATTAGAATTAATCAATGTTGTATTTAATCGGGTGTCAACCACTTTTGTCCCTGATTGTAGTAACACACTTGTTTAAAACGGGTGCTTTTAACAAACATTTAATTCATTTATTTCTTTCTTTTTAAACGCCGTAAATCCCCTCAAGTCCCGAATCAATGTTGTGTGAAGCAAAAAAAAGACTTGAGGGTCCAAAATTCAACATTGATTTTGGGGGGAAGGGGTTGGGGAAGACAGGGGAAGGGGATAAGTATATCCACTATGCAAAAAGGGGCCATTTTAAGGAAGTGTGTCCCTCATTGTAGCTTAACCGCCATAAGGATTAGCACCATAATTGTCAAGTAAACCCACGCTTAATAGGAAACTAGTTGAAATCAGTGCCCACGAATCGATGTTAAACGTGAGCAAACAACTTGCACCACATTTGATTATTGTGACCACGCCGGAATTACGCATCTGGGTGTGGACTTCCTTAGCTAATATACGCAGCAGTTTTGTAAAATTTAGCTAGATTGAAATCGATCGTAGAACGGAACATGTAATGTTGAATTGTGAAGAATAAAAGAGAGTGTTAGCATTGACAACGAGTACGAGTACGAGAACGAGATTTTACCATTGACTATAATGCGCATGCATTTTGCTCAGAACACGTGCTCAACTCGTTCTGGCAACTCGTCCCACGACGACATTTCCTCCAAAACTCGAAGTGCGAGGAACGAGTTTTTGAAAGGTAAAGTTTATCTTTTGTAGCGGGTTATCTCTGCCATAGGTGTATCCCATAAGCACTTAAACTCTTCATCGAAGGCCTAGGATGGTATTTTTGGACATTTTTTTGTTTTGAATAGCACATTAATCCTCCTTCCTTTCTGTCAACATCGTGTCAAAATTTTAAACATGAGAAGCTCTCATGGTCTCCGTCTAACGTGCTCATAAACTTAACCTTTTTCGTTTTTTTTACAGCTTCTTTCAAGATGAATCAACCAGAGACGTAAGTATTACTGTTTCTTTAATTATTTTTCATTCACATCATTTTATTTCTTACAGTGCATAGTCCGTACGAACCAAGTTTGTCACATCAAGAGGTCGCGTTGTTTACATAAACCTAAGAATTACGGTCTCAGATTTCAAAGTTTTTATGCCCTTTCTGTTTGTTTCAGGAAAAGAAAACTTTCTATATGGAAGCGTCAGCATGATTCTTGTCTTTTACGTGAAGTCTTACATCTAGAACCCTACAATCAGAAACAGTCAGAGGGAGAGTGTGGAGAGTAATTGCAGAGAACCTGAATACCAACACGCAGCACGATTTCAAGACAACAGATCGATCGTGTAGGGATAGATTTAACAAGCTGTGCCGTGCCGTGCCGTCTACAAATCCCCAGCAGTTTGGAAGTGCAGCTCCTACTTCATGGACAGCATCAGCCATTTCTCTTAGTTTAGCTCTTGTTAGCCATGGATGATCGATGGTTGTCAGCAAGTGGCCGTGCGTTTCGTAAATTTCATCCATCACTTTATTTGCGATCAGACTCAACTCTTGCGGTGATCTCCCAAACTGAGACATCATGTCTACATATTGACAAGGGTAAGCGAATCGTCTGATAAGAATACATAAAGCCTCCTCCGTCAATGCTGCAGTTCGATTAGGGCAAATGAACTTCTCAGGTAGACGCAAAACTTGTGCAAGGTAAGGAATGTCCAGTTGTCTGAAACGAAAGCTGCTCAAACACTCTTCTTCAGGGACTGCATCGAGTGTAAACCTGGTATATTGCCCGTGATCAAATACAGGGTAGTTAGCGTAATTCGCATCGTAAAGGAGGCAGAATTCGTTGTCATCTAGCAGATCTTGAGTGTAGCTTAGCAAAATGCACTCAGCGTGTGCGGAATCTCTCTTTATCGCAAGTGAGAAATTCTGCGAAACCTGGTCCTTTGAGCCGGATACTGAACGAAGATGAGCGAACCGAAAACGAAACAAGACATTGGCCGAAATAGATAAATTCTCCTATTTGCGAGGCCTCCTGATCGAGCCAGCGCGGTTGGCGATCACAGTATTTTCCCTCACTTTGGCGAACTACAAAGCTGCGATACAACTTCTAAAGAAACATTACGGTAAACAGAAAGTTATCCAGAGAACATACATAAATGACTTATTGAACTTGGAGCTGATTTATGGCGAACAAGACACGCAGTGATTGAGGACAATGTATGACTTTGTCGAGACAAAGTACCGGGCATTGGAAGCACTTGGCGTAGACCAAGAGACCTACTCCGCCATCGTGGTGCTGTCGCTGTTAGAAAAACTACCATAGCAGCTCCGTTTGACCATCACATGGGGAGAGGACCATCACGAATGGAACCTGGAGCAGTTGTTGGACGTCCTGGGCCGCAAGGCCTAGCTGCGAGAGGAATACAACAGAAGCGCGAGACACGCAAGGAGCCCTTGTGACGAATCAATGAAAAAGAAACACACCATGCACACTGGAAAGCAAGCGAACTATCAGGACTGTCCCTTTTGCTTAGGAGGACACAAACATGAAGATTGCCAAAAAGTCAAGAACGTCAGAGCGCATAAGCAATTACTAATTAAGTTTGGTCGTTGTTTTAGTTGTATTCGAAAGGGACACCTTTCTAAAGACTGTAGAGCTAATTTAACTTGTAAGTTTTGTAAAGGCAAACATCATTCGTTTATTTGTAGTGCCGAATCCCCAGGGGAGGGGGGAGCGTCAGAAAGTGAACCAAGTAACGTTGAGTCAGTGGGCAATAAAATGCACATAGAAACCGGGAATAGTGTTGCTTTACAAACGGCACAAGCCCAAGTAGCAGGGAAGTGCAACACGCGAATAAGAGTGCTTTTTGATACCGCCAGTCACACTTCTTTTGCTACAGCGCATGTGGCATGAATGTTTAGTTTAGAAACTCTCCGGAAAGAGTGGCTCGCCATCAACACCTTTGGACAGCGAGCAGCGGGTTCAAACTTGAGGGACGTTGAGATCAGTTAGAAATAGATGTCCTCATTGGGGCAGATTATTTGTGGAGTTTTCAAACTGGCAATGTTGTCCGGGGAGGTGTAGGGGAACCTGTAGCCATAGAAACGCAATAAGGATGGGTTGTTTCCGGTCCCTTAGAGTCTAGTCCATCGACAGATAGAGAGCGAGCAGTTAGAGTAAATATTATAGGAAGAGATGGTACAGTTCCAGGAAGATTAGAGCGAGATGTTCAGGTTCTTTGGGATTTAGAAATGTTAGGAATAACAAAGAGTCACGGAGCGTACGAGGAATTTGTAGACAACATTACGTTCAATGGAAAGAGGTATTCAGTAAAGCTGCCATGGAAGGAAGGGCGTGATGTTTTAGACAGTAATTACGAATTGAGTTTGTAAGTAATTACGAATTGTCACGCATGAAAGGACAGGTAAGAAAGCCTAGAAAAGAGCCAGAACTGTTGAGAGAGTATGACTCAGTTATCAAAGAACAGCTAGCTTCAGGAGTGATAGAAAGAGTGGAATAATCAGGAAAGGCAGATAGAGTCCATTATATCCCACATTTGGCTGTCATACACAAAGAAGCCAGCACAACCAAATTGAGAATGGTGTATGACGCGTCAGCAAAATCAGGTAAGGAAAGTGCATCATTGAACGACTGTTTACACAAAGGACCGTCTCTTACCCCATTGCTGTTCGACATTTTGTTGAGGTTTAGAGAGAAAAGGGTAGCACTGATTGGAGATGTAGAAAAGGCATTTTTGAACATTGAGGTGGATAAGGAAGACAGATTTCCTGAGGTTTTTGTGGCTAGGTCGCGTGAGTGACCCCTCAAGCGAGATTCTCATATATCGTTTTTGTCGTGTATTGTTTGCTTTAAACGCGTCTCCTTTCCTTCTGAATGCCACGCTTAGACACCATATCTCCAAATTTAAAAGATGAAGATCCAGAATTTGTGAGAAGAATGATTGAAAGCTTTTACGTGTAAAAATTATGCAAATTCACTCTGTCCCGCTGCCTTTCTCTTTCATAGGCAACATGTTCATCCTTCACTCTGTCCTCATAAATTAGAACCTGCATGACATTAGATACGAGAGCATCCCTTTCCTTTACAGGCTTTAAATAACAACTCAAGGTGAGTTTCAATTCTCCAACTATCACATGGCCTCCTCTAATATGTCTTCTCTCCTTCTTTTTAGATAAATAGTCTCTCCCTCTCTTATTTTTCCACTGGATTATTTCAGAGGTAACTAATTTCGTCCTGCTTGCTACAATGACATCCACAGATTTCTTTAGGGCAGCCATCTCCAGCTCTATATCGTTCTCTTTCTCTACAAAATCCTGTCTTATTTTTTTGTCTTTACATGTCACCACACCCCAAACATATGTATTCAACATCTACTTCCTTCCTTAATTTGTACAGCTCAAAGCTGCACCTAGCTAATCTACCATATAGTTTGTCAATTCTTTGTAAATCACTTCTCACGCGAGAAGTAATAGAACGAGATTTGATAACCTTTTCATGCCAAATTTGTAAATTATTTGACGTTTTGTTGTCTAAGCATCCTCTGCTACTTTTACATCTGTAATTTTTACTAACGGCCTAACTAACAAACATACTTAAGCGTTTTGCTCGCGTATAGGAGTAATTTAAAGTATACAAATGTTCAGTCCCTTAGCATTTCTTAGCACGCGACAAGTACTGGAGAGAGATACAATTTTTTGAATTTTTAAAAAAACTTGGCGTAATCAATGGAATCACGTAACCCACGTTATTTCCTCAGACTATCCAAGCCTTCAGGCAAACCTCTCTAGCACCAAAAACAGGACAAGTAAACCTTCATAACACATAACCTTCTGTATTTACACTAAGACTAAATTCTTCGTTTTCAACCACGTGACCAAATTTTGTTATGTAACTCGCGTCCGCCATGCTGGTGGACAAAAGCCTACCACAGTGCACAATGGAGTTCACCTTGTTTATTATTTCCATGTTATTTACCTCGGCCTCGAGACCTGCACAGATGCAGAAATGTTTCAAAGTAACTGACCTTGTCAAAGGTCAGTGCACTTTTTACAATTCAACCGCATTGAGCTCCAAGGAAAAAGTGCACAATGCCCTCATAATTGAGCACTTCAAGCCACTTTTTAGTTCAAGCTGCTTGCCGTATGCCCAGATTTTAGATTGCTCTACATTTTTTTTTTGCATTTCTTCACATTGCCAAGGTTCAACCATGCCACCACCGTTGCCTCGCCATAAAAACATCCTGTATTCACCTTTTTTGCACAAGCAAAATACAAATACACTGAACTGCTCAAAACTGCCATCTCCTCCTCAAGTTTGTATTTCTCCACCCTTGCCACCAACTGCGTCTTCTCCTGTCTCTGTCCTTGTGTCGTCGTCATCAGCATTTTTTCCGTTCTTCAACTCAGCGCCACTTTCACACACGACCTCATCCTTGCAGTTTCATTACCTTTAATATGTTTAGTTGTTTTTCTGCCTTTAATTTTACTTGACGTCCGCCGTCTATTATTTCCACGTAGTCAACCACCTACATTAAACAACACAAGTGTCATTTTTACTCCCCACACAGCACCGCCATCACCTATTCCATCATCATTATCATCAACACTACCGTCTTTACCTCAACCATCAGCAACACCAACACCTACTCTGCCTCCCCTTCCTCCAAAATTTTGTCTGCCCATTTACAAGAACACTGACAGAAGAACTATATACCCGGTATCAGATCTTTGTTAATATTAAAATATATTTTATCTAGTTTTTAATGTTTTCAGTTCGATAGGGCTTTCTTTAGTAAAAGAGAACGTTTGAATTTCTAAACTTTTGCATAGTGACAATAAAATGGCGACCCAGAATTGAACTGCAAAAGTTGTGTCTATAGCTACGATGATCATCTTTTAAATAATTCTTCAACCCGCAGTTCCCATATATGATTTTCATATATTCATAACTTCAATTTACACTATATTAAACATTTTCAATCATACCCTCTCCAACACATTATTCATTTCTCTTTTAATGAATGAATATCCTTTATTTCGACATGATCAGAATAAAAGCAGTTAACTGCTTGAGGGGTCATGTATACTAAAATATATAATCTTACTATGGTATACATAAAAGGTCTTGGCAAATTTTAAGTAATTTCAGTAACATTTCCATAATAACCCCAAACATTATCCTCTTCAGAAAATAAAGGCGTTTTCCACAGGCCTGACCTGAAAGTTACCATTCAGTCGGTTGGTGGATGTTTTTCAACATTTCATTTCAATATTTTTGTAGTATTAAATTTGTGAAAAATATTATAAGATTTATTTGGACCTCAAAGCTATAGCTTTATCAAGCACATGCCGTTTCTTGTAGTTTACATAGCTTAATTAAAATAGCAAAACAAATAGCATTATACGAATACCAGGTACTAAAACATAGTTACAGTAAATGAGCACTCACATTGATGCACGTGCAGATATCACCAAATGTTACTGACATGGCTTGACCTCCAAGTCTGTTGGCTTCTTTGATTGTTAAATTTTCCTCCTCAGCTTTGTTTCGACGGTCCTCTCTTTCTCTGTTTAGATCACAAGATGTTTTTTTTAGCTTAACAGGGAAGTCTATAGAAATGCGAGTGATTTTTTCAACATAGAAGTATTCTCACCTTTTCCTTCTTTCATCTTCTGCTGCCTTGGCTGGCAAAGGTAACCCATCAAAGACAACAAACGGCCTTACCCCGGTGTTCTTCACCGCCTGTAGATATCTTTGAAATATATTACCAAAACTTCAATTGAAAACAAAATAGCTTATACTTTCGAAAATGAATAGGGACTTATAATCACAAAAAACATTCCTATAAGATATAAAATGATCATCAGAACTAAAATGTCTCACCTCTCTCGATTTCCACGCTCAGTTATCGACACATACAAAGCCTTATAACCACAGTTTGGCCAGAAAATTCACACAAATTGACTTTTCTGCTGAAATTTTTCAGAAAAGGCCAGACACAGTTGATTCCCATAACGCATTCACAAAATTCAGCCACAAAGAGATATTTACTGCCTGCAAATGACTTAGATTTCAAAGTTCAACCATGAATCAGCGCCATCCCAGTTTGCACACCGCCTGGTAAGTAACAGTACCTTGAATCCAACTAACTCAAACCCTAAATTCCCTAGTTTACCAAAAATGAGGGGTTTGAAATTGCTTTTCTCAATATCTATAGTCTTACTTGTCATTATGATGAACTGTGCATTTTCATGGAAGATAGAACAATTGATATCCTTGGTTTGAATGAAACTATATTGGATAATACTATTCCCAATAAACAGGATGATATCGAGGGATACGATATACTTCGCCATGATGAGAATAGAAATGGCGGCCCAGTAGCTTTTTATGTTGCACAATCCTTGACTTGCGTTAACAGACAAGATCTCTTATCTCACGAAGATTTAGACATTTTGACGGTTGAGATTAAAAAACAAAGTCCAAGCCTTTCTTGGTGAGAACTTCGTAAAGACCTCCAGATTCCAAGGTAGAAATTTTTGACAAATTTGAATCATACCTACTAAAACTTGATCAAGAAGATAAAGAGAATATTATTATGGGTGACACAAATTGTAATCTCCTGTTGCAAACGTTTGACCACAAGGCCGAACACTTGAAGTTCATTACTGAAACTTACTAATATATTCAATAAATAGATCAACCAACAAGAATTACTTCTAGCACTAGAACACTACTCAATCACATATTTACTAATAAACCACATATAATAACAAACGATGGGGTCTTGCATGTTGGCATTTCTGACCACATTATTATCTATGCTACTCATAAACATAATACACTGAAAGCTGATCCAAAAAAATAGAATCTAGACAATTAAAAAAATTTGACTGTCATGCCTTCATTGAAGACATTAAAGAGACACCTTTCCACTTTGCTTCTCTTATGGATGACCCAAACAAGATGTGGGATGTCTGGAAATCTTTATTTCTGGAAGTTGCAAATAAACCTGCCCCTATGAGGAAAAGAAAAGTGAAAAGTAAATGTTCACCATGGATAACAGCCGAACTGAGGCAGAAAATGAGAAAGTGCGACTTTTTAAAAAATCAAGCAGTTAAGAGGAATTCTCATCGAGTGTGGAACAATTATAAAAAGGCAAGAAATGAAGTAAATGCTACTATTTGGGAAGCCAGGGCTAATTTCTTTAATGATAGCATTAAGAAGCATAGTGGTGATTTGAAGGAAACCTGGAATGTAATAAATAGTTCCCTGGGTCACAAGCCTAAAATGACAGTTATAAATGAACTTGTTTATGAGGGTTAAGATTTTGTAAAAAAAACAAAATATAGCTGAACAATTGAATAACCGCTTTTGTATCTGGCATCTGGTATTTCTGATACTGCTTCTCAACCAGAGGATTTTTTAAATAGAACCGATTTAAATTTTTGTTTTCGCCCGGTAAACGTACGATACATCCTATTTTTAAGTCTGCTGAAAGAAATATTCCAAGCAACTATCGACCAATTTCTATTCTACCTGCCATATCGAAAATTACGAAGTGTTCTCTTAAAAATATGACAAAATTCCAAGGTTAAGAACACGTAGGAAAAAAAACCTGGCACCTCGAGTCTGTCATGTGTCACACAACTTCAACAACACTTGCTCTCATAGTTTAATCAGTTTGTTATATTTCAATTTAGTCTTTCTCAAATTTGTTTGGAGAGAGAGACAAAATTTATTGAACACAGACAGGTCATGAAAACATAATTGTGTGATTTCTGAAACTTGCGCAGCAATTACTTAAGTTGTGTCTTTTTTCACTGGTATGGTATGGGGAATTGTCGCTCCTGTAAAGTCATTGTCCGCCAGCTGAGCATTGGAGTTTTCCATCAAGTTTATGATGGCAAGATAAAATGTCTGGGGTCTGCACTCACAACAGTGATCACAAAAAACTTGGTTTGGCACTGCTGAAAAACTTTGGCATGACACTTAACCTGAACTTTTCCTTTCACATGCTTGTCGCGCACATGTCAAGCAGCTTAAATCAGAGAAGTTTCTCCTTGCTTAAGTGCTTATTGAGGGTTGATCGGAGCCCATAGAACAATATGTATTATGTGATTATTATGTGATTATGTGATGATTCTCAAAACTTCAGAAAAATAAAAGAAAAACAACAAAATGATATCAGTACAATCCATTCCTGCTAGATCAAAAAAAAAGTGTTGTGTAAATAGCAACCTCAATTACAAGACTGTAATTTTGTTTGCCAAATAGTGAAAAAACCGACAATGGCTTAACCTTGTAGGGCTACGCGATGTTGATACTTGTATAACATTACACAACCTCTTTATCTTCTTTTGCATGAACTGATAACTACAGTAGTTCCATTTATCCATAAACCCTTTATTTGTTCGTGTATGGCCTTGCATGCAAATAGCCTTCAAGTATTGATTACATTTCGGGCATTGCATTACACTAGCACTGTTAAGGTCTTTAAAATCCAGGACACGACGGCTCTAAGATGCCAAAGAAAGTTAAATATCTAGGCAGGGTGCATAGTGCACATGCCCAAGGAGTTGTATCAGTGCCACCAAGTCATGTCGAGAATGTGATATGGCAAAGTTTAGCATTGTGTACAGAACATGAGTATAAAATAGTTTTTTTATCCATGAAAATAATACTTTGTCAACCTTAAACCTCTCATGCTCTTACGCACTGAAACAACTAGAGTTTAAACTGTTTAAAAAAACAGCAAGCATTGGAGAGAGAAAAGAGGAAACACTGGCCAAACAGCAGCTGCAAACACAACAGCAACAGACAGAAATGTTTAAAGTCATGCAGCAACAACAAGAACAGTCAAGGGCAATGATGGCTTTATTGGAGAAATTAACCAATAAGTGATCTTTGGATTTGTGTCAGCAGTCAGGTTTTACAGCATATTTTGCTGCACCAGGGACCGCGCAGGGGGTGGGGCTGGGGGAGCTTCAGCCCCCCCCAACTTTTTTGGCTGTTGATGTTAGAACATTGAATTTTCAAACGTTAGTCTCAATAAATTTGCAAAATGTTACATCCATTCAGTTACAGCCGTAAAATTTCCAACTCATGGTGCTGAAATTAAAACATTAAAGCTTATCGAAACACCTTGCATTCGTAATTGGACTTTCACAATGGTTTAACTTAGTTTCGACTTATCCGCTTCTTTCTTATTCAAGAAAAATCAAGTCCCTTGCTTTGAGCGGTACTCGGTTTGCGTAGTAGAAGACATTTCCAATAACTAATGTTATATATTTCAAGAGTGTTATATGGATTTCGGCATCCCCTGTACGACTATTAAACCCTGACTAACATTTTAATCGAACCCGTGATTGAAGTTTTACCCGTGATCACAACTTCCACCGATCAAGGCAAGATCTCTTCCTATCACACCTTATTCCATGATCACAACATGATGACTGTGCAATCACTGGTCAAAAGTTTTTACCCATGAGCAAGCTATGTGTGATCACACGCCAATTTTTTCACTGGTGTAAAGCGCAGTTGTGAATTTCAATTACGATTGATCAGAATGAGGTAACATTAAATCAAAAGGGAGTTCAAATGAGGAAGTTGTATGCACAGAAATTGGCATTCAGAGGAGTTTGATTATTAATTCACCCCACTTAAAGGTCAATTGCCAACCTTGTGCTCAAGTGCTGTTACACTGCTTTATTCTTTCCTCATACTGCTCCTGAGTGGAATCATCTACCCCCTGACATTCGAAACACTTCTTCTGTTGACTACTTCAAGTCTTCTCTTATGAAAGACCAACACACTAACGATTTCATCAGTAAAAGCCATGACTATAACTAAATAACCCCTGACCATCCTTCCTTTGCACACAAATAGATTGAGATTTAGCTTTAGAATGGCTTTTGCAAAGATTTGGTATCTGTTCCAAATATAAAACAATAGAAATTATTATCAAAATCAAAGCAAATTTTTACAAAGAGATTGCTCTGTTTACGACCCTTGTCACTTTGTCATAATTTTCCTTTTAATCTGCTGCAAATTTCCTTGTTTCAAACTTAAAATCTAAATATATATTCTATCCCCGTTGTAGGATACTTCAACAAGACTCAGATTTTTTTAATTTGTGCTTAAATTGAATCTAATAACACAATAATTTTCAAATCAAGCACAGTTAATTGTTTCTCGCAGGATACTTCAAAATTTTGATGGTGTTAACCGCCACTCCACATCTTTAAAACATGTGATGGAAAAGTATCACAAGGTTACTCCAGACAAAGAAAACTGCCTCACCCATTTTGAGATCTTCTGCATTTTAAAAGATATTCCTGTACATCATGGAATCAAGAATTGGAACCCCACAAGTAAGAAACAAAGTATAATGATAATAAAGGATGTATGTATGTGTGTAAAGTATGTTTAAATTTGGCCGCTGCAGCATTTCAGATTGTTAGACATGGCTTAACCTGAAGGCATACAAACCTTTATCAGTGTCACCACAAAGATCATCTTAATGGAAATCCGGTAGTGCATAAGGCGAGAGATTGACAACAATGGGTGCCGATTTAGACACTATCTTGTATTTGGACTCTGTTTGTTTCCAAAAGGAAGAGCCGAAATAGAAATGGAGGTATTACAGGGGAATGTGAACGGTGGCCAGTTGGGAGGAAAGAAACAAGCCTTCGCCATCGCTCGGTAATGTACGGGGGCCTCATTGGAGTTTCAAGCAAATCAGGAATGTGTGGTAATTGCAAATTTCCCAGATGTAGCCGGAACAAATACCAAAACGATCTGACCCTGGCAAGAAACAATGAGAAAATTCAGACCAAACAGAGGGAGAGGGACAGCATCTGGACAAAGCCTAAAGCTGCAGGACGGGAAGTGTTTATAATGGAATGACCAGCGTAGAGACGCCTATCTCAGAAAACAAAATTAAAGTGGCAAAGCTAGAATTTGATAAGGAAGACAATTCAGATTTCAAATTGATTTTTGCAAAAATTCCACGCACGAAGCTACCTGAAGATCTTATACTATTCTGGGAGGAAGAAGAAAAGGTATTAGGAGCAGATGTAGCATCCATTTGAACAATAATTGTTCAAATGGATGCTACAATTATTGCAATTATTGCACAGGCATGCTAGCAGCAACAGCCATATTCGCGCCAGAGAGAAGTCACTTGCAGAAGTAAAAAACAATTGCAGAAAGTCAGATCTTCCAATCTTTCGCAAAGATAAAGAAAGACATGCAGTCATAAGAACGCAAAGAAATGGAAATCAAACTAAACAATGCATACCTTGTAGCAAAAGAAGAACTATTCTTTTCTAAATTTGAAGGCTTGCTTTCACTGCAGAGAAAAAATGACCTCAGCATTAACTTCACATAAGCAAATAAGAAAAGCTGTGCAGAATCTGATGATGAAGGACGCACAGAATCTTAAGGCATCCAAATGGAAGGAAGTCTAGAGGGAAAAGTAAAGGGCTCTGGCACAGGCCTAAGTTTCTCCTGAAGTCAACAAGGCTGTCAATCTTTGTATGGCTGGTCTTAAAGAATACTCTGGCATGTTAATGAATATGCCTAGCTCCTCTATCAAGAACTCCTCATATGGCCCACCTAACGTGGTCCAAGATCTTTTGGTCCTGAATGTTGACTCCTGGCCAGTAAAAGATTCAGCTTTGATTGACTTCGGGAACACTAATACCGAAAGGCTGGTTAATTGGTTTGATCCAGTGCTAAGGGCAGCAGGATGCCAATTCCAGGATGTTATCAACCAGTGGCACTCTTTGAAGATTTCTGTCAATCCTTATTTCTATAACAAGGTCTACTGCAGCTTGTGGAGAATGTTACTCTCCAAAGATCCATATAAAACTGATCTTACAGACACTTTTCATCTTGTTGAGATTTTCCTTGTCCTGCGCGCCATATCGGCTGTTTGTTGTGAAAGAATGTTCTCTGCTCAGAACAGAATTAAAAGTAGCCTCTGAGCTTCCTTGAAGACGCCAACACTAGAAGGTTTAATTCTAATATAGGCTCAGGGTCCATCACTAGAGGCCTTCGACCCACAAGGGATATGGGTATGTTTTAGAACCCATAGACACAGATCACGAAACAAGAGAACAAATCAATACAGAAGCTGATAATGTCAGTATGGACATGTAACTAACACAGTTAAGCTAAGTCACTTTTTTGCTTCATTCACTTAATATCTTTAAGTCAGTATGTGTGACTAAACCAGGTCATTTTTGAGTCAAATAACTCAAATTTATATAAATATCTGATCTATAAGCTAAAGAGTTGCAATAAAAAGAGGGTAGTAAAGGGTACTTTTGTCAACCGTGAATTGCTTGTTTTTTTCCCTGTGAATTGTGAAATCACCGTTCTATTTCTTGTTAAACGTGAGTTTTGACAATAATTATCTGTGAAACGAGAATCCAGTGTTTGATTCACCGTGAACTGTGATTTTCCTTCATGTTTTTTATAATTTTTCAAGAGAAATGATAACTTCAACGGTTCAATTGAACTGCTGGGTACACATTACATTTCTGAACATCATTCTCAACCCAGGATCTTTAACACATGGCCACAACAACCAAGGGAATGTGGAAAAGTAGAAACAAGATCAGAAGGTCACAAGATTCTATAGAGTAGAACTGTTTTGATGAGTTTTTTTTTATAGCAGATGGTAACAAGAAATTCTTAATCCACGAGGAGAAGTCCCACATTCGGTTGTCCTTCACAGCACGCAAACATTTTGATGCCTTCAAAACAGCTGTGCTTGTTTTTGTGTAATACGATCGTTAGCTGAAGTGAAAGGTAAGGGAAATAATACTGATTGCTCCTTCATGTGTACAATCAGACATGCTGGAAGTCCTGGAACTGTAGAAACCTTTTCCATTAGAACAACAACAATGGGCAACTGAAATCCCCTTTCTACTGGAACAGGAAGGTTTTCTGCAAGGTATGTTTAGCATTGTAAATTTATTTGAAGATCTTTGAATCATTGCACAATAATGCAAACTGTTTACTCAATGTGGCAATGTGACAGCTGTCACACTAAGGATGTAAACTTACGCAAGCAATCGAAGAATGCATAAGATATGTACATTTCAAATGGGGCACTTTTTCTTTTGCACAACAGAGGGATGACAAAGATTGGCTTAGAAACACGAGAACAGTCAGTTCTCCTGTCAAACAGCACTCCTTCATGCACGGATGTACAAGGCATAGCCCCATTTGGAGGCCAGGATGAGACAGTCTTTGCAGATAGGAGAAGCAGGCAAATCAAGACAGTGTTGACTGGTGGAAATGTTCAGGTCATCGCTGGTTTAGGAGCTGAAGGTATCAGTGACAGTACTTGGGCTTTATTTTCTCAGCCTATGGGTGTTTGTGTAGAGAACAAAAAGAACATTTTTGTTACAGATGCCTAAGTTAAGTTACCAGTAATAACAGATGTTGGACATGCAGTCAAATTTCTTTAAAATAAAAAAACTATACCAGGCCTTTACAGTTCACCAGAAGCACAAGTGACTACACACTGCAAGTTTACAAGAGGCGGAGGAGAAGGTAAAGCCTGCTTTTGGTTATTTTCAAGGTAACATTCAATGTGTGCAGCCCCTGTTGGGAAAAAACAAGGAAGGCACTATTGCAAGTAAGGCAGTCAAGTCAGTAAACATGATTAGTCAGGGGCTACCAAGATTAACAAAGTTTAGTTTACTGATGAAAATAACATTCTAGATGATTTGATGTGTGCCTCATTGATCTGGTCCTTTGTGGTTCTACCTGCACCAGCTGAAGTGCAGGTATAACCAGTCCCTGTGACAACCAGCTGATGCTATGGATGATTGGCTACTTCCTGTAGACCTAGAACTTACTGCAAATTGCACCTGCTTTAATGGTTCAAACAAGTGTCAGCATTCCTTCTTTGATTAAGACTACATTACATGCATCAACGAGTTACAGCTGAATGACCACATCTCATCTAAACTGTCAAGTACTGATGAAAATGTAGAGGATGATGAAAATGTGGACAATGTTGCACTTGATGACGAAGTGGATGACGGTGATGATATTGCATCATCTGACGAGGTGGTCTGGTATTGCCAGTATTTCCGATAAAAGGAGCAGCATGGGATGAAAGATACCAAAAGGCTTTGCAAATATGTTCAAGAAAGCTATTACTTGAGAAGGAGGTTCAAATAAGAGTGACCCCAGAGCCAGAAAACATGAGCGACAAAAATGCGCTTACATTTGAAACGTTGTATCAAGACAGGTGGCTTACTTTGGGGTATTGTGGCCTTCCCAAAATCCCAAAGCTATCGAAGGCAATAAACCAAAAACAAATAGCAAGTGTTTTGATTACAAACTTGAGAAGATATTGGGTACCAGACATTAAAGACCAGATTTTCTGCTGGAGTGAACATTGTGGAAAAGGGGGGTATGGGAAAAAGATGAGTCCAAAAATATATACAATTCTACTTTATGAGTATATGTTTTAGCATATTAAAGCTAGCAAACAGAAGGTTTAAGAAGTGAAAGAGTGCATAAAAACTAAAACCGTGATTTTGATAAATTGCTAGATTCTCATTTCAAATTTCCTTGTATTTAGTTATGAAGCAAGGGGAGAATAACATAACATCAAGAGCAACTTAGGGTCTTCATTCACACACCACTTTCAAAGTTATTATTTTATTGTCTAGTTAGGGTCAAGTAAGAGTTTGTTATAGACTAGACCATTCTCTTCCTTTGTNCTTTAATGGTTCAAACAAGTGTCAGCATTCCTTCTTTGATTAAGACTACATTACATGCATCAACGAGTTACAGCTGAATGACCACATCTCATCTAAACTGTCAAGTACTGACAAAAATGAAGAAAATGATGAAAATGTGGACAATGTTGCACTTGATGACGAAGTGGATGACGGTGATGATATTGCATCATCTGACGAGGTGGTCTGGTATTGCCAGTATTTCCGATAAAAGGAGCTACATGGGATGAAAGATACCAAAAGGCTTTGCAAATATGTTCAAGAAAGCTATTACTTGAGGAGGAGGTTCAAGTAAGAGTGACCCCAGAGCCAGAAAACATAAGCAACAAAAATGCGCTTAGGGTATTGTCGCCTTCCCAAAATCCCAAAGCTATCGAAGGCAATAAACCAAAAACAAATAGCAAGTGTTTTGATTACAAACTTGAGAAAATATTGGGTACCAGACATTAAAGACCAGATTTTCTTCTTTCTGAATATTGTGGAAAAGGGGGGGTATGGGAAAAAGATGAGTCCACAAATATATACAATTCTACTTTATGAGTATATGTTTTAGCATATTAAAGCTAGCAAACAGAAGGTTTAAGAAGTGAAAGAGTGCATAAAAACTAAAACCGAGTGATTTTGATAAATTGCTAGATTCTCATTTCAAATTCCCTTGTATTTAGCTATGAAGCAAGGGGAGAGCAACATCAAGAGCAACTTAGGGTCTCCATTCACACACCACTTTCAAAGTTATTATTTTATTGTCTAGTTAGCGTCAAGTAAGAGTTTGTTATAGACTTCCCATTCTCTTCCTTTGTTCAGGTTATGTTCCCAGTTTTTTGGTACATGAAAACACTGAATAGTGCAAATTACAGACAGTAATCCCATGGAAAGTTTCACACCAGATAAACAGACCAAAATCAATTTGTTTTCTTATGCGTTAATGTGTTGATATACTGAGCTCATGTCAACTGATGAAGGCACAAAACAATGACTAACATGAATGACAAGGAGGTAGAGCATGATTTGTGGATATCATTGAATACAAACATTCCAGTTTAGCAGCAAAAATTAGTGTTTTGTTAACTTTCTTTATGCTACTTTTCTCCAGTTGATTCTTAAAAAATTGTTCACATGCAGTGAAGGAGCATTTTAATATTAGCAATTTTACTTACAACTGTAGGAATCCACTTACAGTTATAAAACACCCATTAAGTTAATGGCTTAATGACATTTTTGTGAAGGGCTAATTTCCTGGTTGTTTGTCTTATCTGCATCTGGGATGGAGATAGGGAAATAGTTAGAATTCCTTGCAGGCTCAAATCATGCAATCAATGCTTTGTGATTCATTGTTGGTTCAGATAGCAACGCAGGAACATCGTCAGTCTTTGACTCAACTTCTACGCGCACTGTGCTAAGGCAAGTACGCTACTTTGTTATTTCTTCGTAGCATGCGTAGCGCTTACGTGTAGTTTTCTCTCTCGATGTGTAGTTATGGCTGAACCTCAGGTTTTGATTTTGGGGCAGTCCTTCATCAGGTGTTTGCATGAGTTGGTGCGTCTGCCTACAAACGCTTTACGGGAGGATTTTGACATCACCACCCCTATGAACCTGCGCTGGCATGGAGTAGGGGGACGAACTGTGGCCAAAGTCATACGCTACGATTTGGAGATAGTCCGACAATTTTCACCTGACATTGTACTGAACGATATCAGTGATCGTTCAATCCGTTCTGCTCTAACTGTCGGTTCACAGTTAGAGGACCTAACAAAGCTATTACATGAACAATTCGGCGTAACCGTGGTTTGCGTGTGCCAAACTATACTAAGAGAGAACGCGCACTTAAACGTACGCATTCGCACATTGACGGATTATTTACGCGTTGTCCTACAGCCCCTTCCATTTGCATTTTACTGGAGACACAGGGGATTTTGGAGGACAACACAGTCATTCTTATTGCACGATGGAGTTCATCTGAACCAACGTGGACCGTTTAAACTTTATCGAAGTTTGAGGGGGGCTTTGATCCAATCACTTAAAGTGTTTAATGATGTACAAAGTTAGAGTCTTAGATCTGTACTATAGCTCATTATTTCCTCTTTATTGGACATTTTGCCAAGTTAAATATTCTTTTTGCGTTGGTACTTGGTAGTGTAATTCGCCATTGTACTCACAACGTATTGTTTGTCCTTGAGCCTTGTTTGGCCGGTCACGGTTGATTTTATGCTTTGTCTCCAAATGAGTGGGCCGCCTGTGTTGCGTGCCATAGCACTCGGAGTCCCAAGCTATTTGTACGTATTTGAGGATACGAGCGTACGATCTAATGACAATTCTTAATTTTAATACCGCATTTATTTGACCTGTGGCAGTTATTGCGATACAACTACAGATTACGACTTACACGAGAACATTAATACGTTTGGATAAATTAACACTCTCTATTCTTTACAAGTACGCCTCCACGAAGTAAGCGTCTGAGACGCTCTGGCCCTTCTGCCTCTACAGTAAACAGCATGGCAACCAGTACCGCTAGCACGTCGAGCAGCTTGTCAAATAGTACCTCTAATCAACAAGATGGCACGATGCAAGTACATGTTACAGTGCTGTCCAGTGCCCTTTCTCTGGCTGTCCAAAAGGCCGTCCAGGACGCGCTACGACCACCACCGTCAGTAACAACGTCAACTAACGCAGCATCAACGTCGACCGTGGTGTCCGCCCATGTGCCTACTACAGCCTCGATAGTCTAGGACTCTGTTGTGCAAGCGACGCAAGCTATTACCGGGACTTCTGGAGGTAATATTGTATCACCTAACATGCAGAGTATGCCAACCACACCCCTTTTTCAAGCGTCGCCATCCCCCTTGGAAGTGCAGTTAGCGACAAAATAAAATCAAAAATTTGGGCTAATGAATTTGTACACCTTGGAGCACTGCTCCAAACCGCGGTTCCACAAGAGCGTTTTGCTCTTGGGCTTTCGGCTACAGGCAATGGCAATAAGCCGCAGATTACATTAGAGCCAGCTAGCGCCCCACGTAAACTGAATAGTATTCAGCAGTGGGTCACGGTGTTCCACACGTTTATGGCCATTTATTGCCAGAAGTTCGCAGGGGACACGGCCGCTTTGCTAAAATATTGTGAGACCGTTTGTGCCATTGCAAACAAAAACGGAAACTGGGCTTACTATGATAAGCAATTTAGATATTTGCGCCAGTCCGCCCCGGATAGGTACCCTTGGGAGGAAGTCCAGTGGGAGTTATGGCTCGAAGCCACTTCAGTTAACTTGCCTTTTCGTCCCCAGAGAGGTAACTTTTCCGCCGGGCGAGTCGGAAAATCACGAAAAATCCCTCTCGTTCAAGGAACATGCTTTAACTTTGATAACAGGAGGTTGTGTTCCAGATGTTCCTTTACCCACATCTGCTCCCGATGTGGAGGTAAGCACGCAGCCAGAAATTGCTCAGAGGGAGGGGAGCCACCAACCTCGAGCATTAAGCCTAGTGGAACAACAGCGGTTAGCGCGTCTACTAGAGAGCAATCCAGTCACCCCCGTAAGAATTGATCGTCTCACTTCAGTTCTGCGTGATTACGACCCCTTATTAAACAATTTTTTGATACAAGGCTTCTCATATGGGTTTCATATTCATTACTCTAATTTAAGATCAAGCTTCGAATCTCTATATTTGCTTAGTGCCAACGATCAACCAAACATCGTAACGGATAAATTACACAAGGAAATCGAAGCCGGTAGGGTTGCAGGCCCATTAAGCGCCCCGCCGTTCGATAATTTTGTCGTGTCACCATTAGGAATCGTCCCTAAGAAAGCACCCAATGAGTTTCGACTTATACAACATTTGTCATATCTGCATGAGAATTCGGTTAATTCAGGAATTCCGGTAGACTTTTCTTCGGTACGCTATGCGTCCATTCAAGATGCAATAGTGTTTGTAAAACGTTTAGGAGTTGGCTGTTATCTCGCTAAAACTGATATCAAATCTGCCTTTAGAATTATTCCAACGATATCAGTGATCGTTCAATCCGTTCTGCTCTAACTGTCGGTTCACAGTTAGAGGACCTAACAAAGCTATTACATGAACAATTCGGCGTAACCGTGGTTTGCGTGTGCCAAACTATACTAAGAGAGAACGCGCACTTAAACGTACGCATTCGCACATTGACGGATTATTTACGCGTTGTCCTACAGCCCCTTCCATTTGCATTTTACTGGAGACACAGGGGATTTTGGAGGACAACACAGTCATTCTTATTGCACGATGGAGTTCATCTGAACCAACGTGGACCGTTTAAACTTTATCGAAGTTTGAGGGGGGCTTTGATCCAATCACTTAAAGTGTTTAATGATGTACAAAGTTAGAGTCTTAGATCTGTACTATAGCTCATTATTTCCTCTTTATTGGACATTTTGCCAAGTTAAATATTCTTTTTGCGTTGGTACTTGGTAGTGTAATTCGCCATTGTACTCACAACGTATTGTTTGTCCTTGAGCCTTGTTTGGCCGGTCACGGTTGATTTTATGCTTTGTCTCCAAATGAGTGGGCCGCCTGTGTTGCGTGCCATAGCACTCGGAGTCCCAAGCTATTTGTACGTATTTGAGGATACGAGCGTACGATCTAATGACAATTCTTAATTTTAATACCGCATTTATTTGACCTGTGGCAGTTATTGCGATACAACTACAGATTACGACTTACACGAGAACATTAATACGTTTGGATAAATTAACACTCTCTATTCTTTACAAGTACGCCTCCACGAAGTAAGCGTCTGAGACGCTCTGGCCCTTCTGCCTCTACAGTAAACAGCATGGCAACCAGTACCGCTAGCACGTCGAGCAGCTTGTCAAATAGTACCTCTAATCAACAAGATGGCACGATGCAAGTACATGTTACAGTGCTGTCCAGTGCCCTTTCTCTGGCTGTCCAAAAGGCCGTCCAGGACGCGCTACGACCACCACCGTCAGTAACAACGTCAACTAACGCAGCATCAACGTCGACCGTGGTGTCCGCCCATGTGCCTACTACAGCCTCGATAGTCTAGGACTCTGTTGTGCAAGCGACGCAAGCTATTACCGGGACTTCTGGAGGTAATATTGTATCACCTAACATGCAGAGTATGCCAACCACACCCCTTTTTCAAGCGTCGCCATCCCCCTTGGAAGTGCAGTTAGCGACAAAATAAAATCAAAAATTTGGGCTAATGAATTTGTACACCTTGGAGCACTGCTCCAAACCGCGGTTCCACAAGAGCGTTTTGCTCTTGGGCTTTCGGCTACAGGCAATGGCAATAAGCCGCAGATTACATTAGAGCCAGCTAGCGCCCCACGTAAACTGAATAGTATTCAGCAGTGGGTCACGGTGTTCCACACGTTTATGGCCATTTATTGCCAGAAGTTCGCAGGGGACACGGCCGCTTTGCTAAAATATTGTGAGACCGTTTGTGCCATTGCAAACAAAAACGGAAACTGGGCTTACTATGATAAGCAATTTAGATATTTGCGCCAGTCCGCCCCGGATAGGTACCCTTGGGAGGAAGTCCAGTGGGAGTTATGGCTCGAAGCCACTTCAGTTAACTTGCCTTTTCGTCCCCAGAGAGGTAACTTTCCCGCCGGGCGAGTCGGAAAATCACGACAAATCCCTCTCGTTCAAGGAACATGCTTTAACTTTGATAACAGGAGGTTGTGTTCCAGATGTTCCTTTACCCACATCTGCTCCCGATGTGGAGGTAAGCACGCAGCCAGAAATTGCTCAGAGGGAGGGGAGCCACCAACCTCGAGCATTAAGCCTAGTGGAACAACAGCGGTTAGCGCGTCTACTAGAGAGCAATCCAGTCACCCCCGTAAGAATTGATCGTCTCACTTCAGTTCTGCGTGATTACGACCCCTTATTAAACAATTTTTTGATACAAGGCTTCTCATATGGGTTTCATATTCATTACTCTAATTTAAGATCAAGCTTCGAATCTCTATATTTGCTTAGTGCCAACGATCAACCAAACATCGTAACGGATAAATTACACAAGGAAATCGAAGCCGGTAGGGTTGCAGGCCCATTAAGCGCCCCGCCGTTCGATAATTTTGTCGTGTCACCATTAGGAATCGTCCCTAAGAAAGCACCCAATGAGTTTCGACTTATACAACATTTGTCATATCCG